>VMDO01030419.1:0-21336 GCA_007922755.1 Pedetes capensis | reverse complement strand
CTGAATGATATCTTTTATGTCATGCCACAACTCTTCTGGTCTCCTGTTATTTGTGTCTAATGCATTAAATCTATTTTTGAGGTGGTCTCTGAACTCAGGTGGGATATACTCAAGGCCATACCATGGCTCTCGTATACTTGTTCTAATTTTCTTCAGCTTCAGTTTGAACTTGCATATGAGAAGTTGATGGTCTGATCCACAGTCAGCACCTGGTCTTGTTTTGACATTTTGTACAGAGCTTTTCCATCATCTCTTTCGACATATGTAGTCAGTTTGATTCCTGTATGTTCCATCTGGTGAAGTCCATGTGTATAGTCTCTGTTTATGATGTTGAAAAAATGTATTTGCAATGAAAAGGTCATTGGTCTGACAAAATTCTATCATGCGATCTCCAGCTTCGTTTCTGTCACCAAGACCATATTTTCCAATTACTGGGCCTTCTTCTTTGTTTCCAACCTTTGCATTCCAGTCACCAGTGATTATCAGTATGTCTTGATTGCATGTTTGATCTATTTCAGATTGCAAAAGCTGGTAGAAGTCTTCCCTTTCTTCATTTGTGGCCTTAGTTGTGGGTACATAAATTTGAATAATAGTCATATTAACTGGCCTTCCTTGTAGGCGTATGGATATTATTCTATCACTGACAACATTGTATTTCATGACAGATCTTGAAATGTCTTTTTTGATGATGAATGCAACCCCATTTGTCTTTAGTTTATCATTCCCAGCATAGTAGACCATATGATTATCTGACTCAAAATGGCCTATGCCGGTCCATTTTAGCTCACTGATGCCTAGAATGTCAATGTTTATGCGCTCCATTTCTCTTTTAACAATTTCTAATTTGCCTAGATTCATACTATGTACATTCCATGTTCCAATTATTAATGGATGTTTACAGTTGTTTCTCCTCATTTTGAGTTGTGCCACATCAGCAATTTGAGCATCCTGTGGTTTTACTCCATTTCTGTCATCACGGTAGATTCTACTTGGTGGAGGCAACTCTTCCTCAGTAGTCCTTTGAATGCCTTCCAACCTGGGGGCCTCATTTTCCAGCACTATATCTGACAGTGTTTCTTTCCTATCCATAGGGTTTTCAATGGCTAGTTGTTTCGGGAGTGGTTCACCAGGTCCTACTCCCTAGCCTGTCTTAGTCTGGAAGCTCAGCTGAAAACCTGTCCACCATGGGTAACCTTGCTCGTGTCTGAGATACCAGTGGCACAGCTCTCAGCCTCATCGCAACACACAAGCCCCCACAGTGGGGCAAACTGACAGACGTGTGGGGATTATATATGTATGTATGTATGTATGTATGTATGTCTGTATGTATATATAAAACAACAAGTATAAGCTTGGTTTGCTATGTAATAAAAGGTATCTGATATTTTTATTATTACCCTATTACAAAATTTTATTTTGCTAATATTTTCCCTCTTTTACAGAGTAGGAAACTGAGGTTTCAGTTGTTAATAACTTGCTAAAGTTCATACGGGCTGGGATTTAGCTCAGTTGGTAGAGTGCTGCGCTGGAGTCTCTGAGGACCTGAGTTCAATTCCCAGCACCGCAAAAATGGGAGAAGGACCTGACAATCCACTCCCAAGGCAATCCCGAAACAGTCTGCCATTGCAAACCCTATGAGTCGGATACCGACTCGACAGCACCTAACAACAACAACAACAACAAAGTTCATACATCTAGCAAGTGGCATTCTTTAGAGTCAGATGAAGGTGAAATTTTATAACCTAAGAAGATGATTATTTTGTTTTTATGTATTCTCCTTTGTTAAAAGAAGTTTCAAATGCTATTATCCGACCTTTTTATTATTTTTTAAAGCTTTGCCAGTTGGTCAAATCCAAAATCTTAGAAACTAGTCTCATGTCTATCATATTATGAAGCATGAGACAGTTATATTTTCATAAAGACTCATTGCATATCTGTTTTTCTGTTTTGTAAACTGTCTTGTTTGAGGTTCCTGAAACCTAAGGCAGAAGGAAAATTTGATTTGCAGATAGTTTAGTTGGAAAGTGATCTCAGGGAGCAGTAGATAAGGAATAAAAAGGAAAATGAGAAAACTATCCAAGGAAGCAACATCAAATGTAATATCAAGTTTGCATTTGTTACTAGCAACTTGAGCTTTATGCAGGTGGACTTTCTGAGGAGTTTAATGACATTAGCTCAGGAATTCCTATAGTTAGAAGAATAGTGAAGTGATGGATTTATCTCCATTAGTAGAGAGTGGCTGAATAGTTGTTAACTCACCACATTTCTGTCAGGGCAACCCTTGTGTCCCATGGTAGGAGAAAAGTAATACTAGGCACTGGCATGGGCCAAGGCCCTGTCATGTGCATCTGCACAAAGCTGGTCAGAGCTTACAAGGAAATGATGACCAGAGGATGGATTTAGGAATATGGGACTAGGAGGATTTGAAGTGGCCACAAGTAATCTTATACACATACTTAAATAGTTAACACTTCTTTAAAAGACACACACACAAAATATTGCTTTGAATAGATTTATAGCAAAGTTAAATAAATTTAGCTTGAGTGCTTTAAAATGAATTTAGAAACATTGGCAAGGGGAGGAAGGCATAAACACTTCACATCAGATTTCTAGAAACTTGCTTTGTGCTCAATGTCAAGAGGAAGAGAAGAGAGACATTGAACTTCATGGTATTTGACCTTGCCTGAACTTTCACTGCTTTAGCCCCCTCCCCTCCTTTTTCTTTGCTTCTGAAAGCCAAGCGTTAATAATGTATCCTTGCAAGGGAAGTGCTACAACTATCATAATGAGCTACCTTGCACTCAGTTATATAAGGTCAAAGGAAAGTGCGCTTCATATTTGAGCCAAGTCAACTGCCACAGCAATGTCAGTGCAAGAGAACCACTTTGAACTTAACGTTAATTAGCTTTTCAGTGGGGTGTAAAACTTGCTCATGTTATGAAGTACTTCATTATTATAAGATATCATGGTCATATTCTGAAGAACTGAGGCAGAAAGAGCCTAAATAAAGCAAATTGCTTTTACGTCTGAATTTCAAGACAATTCAAGCTTTTTTTTTTTTACATTTTGAGGATTATTTGGAAATGATTTTATATTATGAGTTTTATAAACTTTTAGTAGATGACAATTGTATTAGATATGCACTGATGACAGTGTTAATTAATATTTATAATTTATATTAAGTTATGTGAAATAAGATTTCTTATTACCTGGCACTGGATAAGTTTTCTAAAGGAATCAATCTACTCACACAGCTAAAATATGATATGGAAAAGGAACAAAGTGCAGCAATTTATGTTCTGATAATTGAAAGTGGCATTTGCTTTACTCTATACAACAAACAAAAATTTGCTATAGCTAAGTAATACCATTAAATAACCACAATTTACCTATATAAGTATTGCTTCCAGACAAGAGACAATTTCTTTCTTTTTAAAAACATTTTGGTTTGTTATCTAGTGCCCATGAGGCTAATTGTAATTGGGGTTTCTGCTGTGGAATTGATGAACTTTAAAGGTTAAGGTATACGAGAATAGATATAGCTACTGGGTGATTAAAAGTAACTCCTATCATACACATCTAAGCCATTATTGAAAGTGTAAAGAACTTTTGTGAAATGCTTTTGAAATAAAGTATTTTTGAACTCTAATGAAGGATGCAAAAGAGATGTTCAAGTACCATTCACAAGTCTATTTTATGAATATTAATTTAATCCACATTCTTCAAGGTTTGTGAGAAAAAATAAGGAAATGGGAGATGAAATATGTGCCATTTACTGAAAATCTAAATATTCTAATTGTGTTATATTATTTGTGATGACTTTGTTTGTATGTCCTTCAGTTTGATCTATAAATTGATGGCAAAGATTTTCTTTTAGAGTCAAAAATTGTGCGGCATTTCTTGACCCCCTCTTCATTGCTATTGTTAGTGCATCTCTAGATAGCATCCCATGTCTATAAATGTGTGTGTGTGTGTGTGTGTGTGTGTGTGTGTCTCGTTGTTAGGTGTTGTTGAGTCAGCCCCAACTCATAATGACTAGGTGTGCAACAGAATGAAACACTCCCCAACACAATGCCCTGTCTGGCATTATTGTGAGTGCTTCTCTGTTGCTCATAGAGTTTTCAATGGCTGATTGGGGATTGTTTCAGGAGTGGGATGCCAGGTCCTTTTCCCACTTTTTCGGGTGCTAAGGATTGAGGTCAGGGCCTCAGAGCATGCAGAGAAGCACTCTACCAATGGAGCTAAACCCCAAGGGGTGTTGTGTGTGTGTGTGTGTGTTAGGTTATTGTTGTTAGGTGCCAGTGACTAGGTATTCAACTCATATCCCTATGTACAACAAGCAAAACACTATTGTCAGTGCTTCTCTGCTATTCATAGGGTTTTTAAGGGCAGATTGATTTTTGGGAGTGGGTTGCTGGGTCCTTCTCCCAAGCCTACAATATCTGGTGTTCCCAGATGGTCTTCCACCCAAGTACTAACCAGGCCAGACTCTGCTTAGCTTCTGAGATCTGATGGAATCAGATGCCCCAGGGCTATGGCTGAAGATATTACAAACATATATATATATATATATATATATATATATATTTTCCCACACGTCTGTCGGTCGTCTGTCAGTCTGCCACACTGTGGGGACTTGTGTGTTGCAAAGAGGCTGAAATCTATGCCACCAGTATCTCAGATACCAGCAGGGTCACCTATGATGGACAAGTTTTATCTGAGCCTCCAGACGAAGACAGACCTAGGGAATAGGACCTGGCGAACCACTCCTAAAACAACTAGCCATTGAAAACCCTATGAAGCAAAGAAACACTGTCAGAAATAGTGCCAGAAATTAAGCCCCTCAGGTTGGAAGTCACCCAAAAGACTACTGGGGAAGAGTTGCCTCCTCAGAGTCTACCTTGATGATGGAAATGGAATAAAGCCCTAGGGACTTCCATCTGTTGATGTGACATGACTCAAAATGAGGAGAAACAACTATAAACATCCATTAATAATTGGAACATGTAATGTACATAGTATGAATCTAGGAAAATTAGAAATCATTAGAAGAGAAATGGAGCACATAAACATTGACATTCTAGGCATCAGTGAGCTAAAATGGACTGGCAAGGGCCATTTTGAGTCAGATAATCATATGGCTTACTATACTAGGAATGATAACCTAAAGAGAAATGGAGTTGCATTCATCATCAAAGAGGACATATCAAAGCCTGTCCTGAAATACAATGCTGTCAGTGATAAATTAATATCCATATACCTAAAAGGAAAGACAGGTAATATGACTATTATTCAAATTTATGCACACATCACGAAGACAACAAATGAAGAAAGGGAAGATTTCTCCCAGTTTCTGCAATCTGAAATGATCAAACATGCAATCAGGATACACTGATCATTATTGGTGATTGGAATGCAAAGGTTGGAAGCAAAGGAGAAGGCTTGGTATTTGGAAAATATGGCCTTGGTGAAAGAAACGATGCTGGAGATCGCATTATAGAATTTTTTCAGACCAAAGATCTTTTCATCACAAATGCATTTTATCACCAACATAAAAGGTGACCTTACACATGGTCTTTACCAGATGGAATATACAGGAAACAAATTAACTACATTCCTGGAAAGAGATGATGGAAAAGTTCTATATCACATGTCAAAAGAAGACCAGAAAAAATCATCAACTTCTCATATGCAAGTTCAAACTGAAACTGAAGAAAATTAGAACAAGTGTATGAGAGCCAAGGTATGACCTTGAAAATAGCCCACCTGAGTTCAGAGACCACCTCAAGAATAGGTTTAATGCATTATACACAAATTATAGGAGACCAGTCAAGTTGTGGCATGACATCAAACATATCATTCATGAAGAAAGCAAAAGATTATTAAAAAGACAGGAAAAAATAGAAAAGACCAAATTATTTGTCAAAAAAGACCCTAGAACTTGCCCTTGAACATCGAGCAGCTAAGGCAAAAGGAAGACATGATGAAGTTAAGGAACTGAATAGAAGATTTCAAAAGGCAGCTTGAGAAGACAAAAGCAAATATTTTAATGACACGGCAAAGAGCTGGCGGTAGAAAACCAAAAGGGTAGAACATGCTCTTTGTTTCTCAAGCATAAGGAATTGAATAAAAAATGCAAGCCTCCAGTGGCAATAGTGAAAGACTCTTCAGGGAAATTATTAAATGATGCAGGAAACATCATGAGAAGATGTAAGGAATACACAGAGTCATCATACAAAAAAAGAATTGGTAGATGGCTAACCATACCAAGAGGTTGCATATGAAGAGGAACCAATGGAAATGAAGGATGAAATGAATGTTGCCTTGAAAGAAGTGGCAAAACACAAAGCTCCAGCAACTGATGGAATACGATTAGAGATGTTTCAACAAACAGATGCAGCACTGGAGGTGCTAACGTGTTTATGCCAACAGATTTGGAAAACAGCTACCTGGCCAACTGACTGGAAAAGATCCATATGTTTTTTTCCTGGATTCTGTGCATCTGGTTTACTGATATACATATAATCATATAAAGTACTTTTACAATATAGAGTAATTGAATATATACAATGTTCTGCACTTTATCATTGAGCACCATATAAAGAATTTTCTCCATGTCAGCACACACAGACCCACTGCATTCTTTTTAGCCATCATTGAGGATATAGATTACCATAATATAACTATTCTTTATTGATGTGCATTTAGGATGTGACCTAAAATTGTTACTCTGTTTCCTTTTTCCTCAATCAGCTATCATTACCTGCCATTATTCCACTGTGAAGTTCATTACAATCCTCTCAAGTGCCCTTGAAGGCTGGATCCTGGATGTTCTCGATGGTTTTTGTTGGGACCCCAAAGTGAGTCGGCTTCCCCCAAAGCCCTTTCTCGTCACCAGTTTTTGACAATGCAACTCACTTTTTGAGGTGTATTTGTTCAATAAATTATTTGAGAGCTGTTCTTCCTTTTAATTCTCAAATATTAGTTACCATGTCTCTTTGAATTTTTTTTTTGCCATTGAAATAATTCCTCAAAGTCATACTATATACTCTTTGCAGTTTCTCTTTCAGGGTATCTGGTCCTTATCTCTTAAGGATTATAATTATAATAAATAATTAGTCATAATCAGGAACATTTATTTATTATCCATATTGTGCTTATTCCCAAGAAAGAGGATCCAAGTGAATGTGGAAACTGTCAAATAGTATCATTAATATCACACACAAGCAAAATTTTACTAAAGATCATTCAAGAGTGACTGTAGCAGTACATAGATAGGGAACTGCTGGAAAATCAAAGTGGATTCGGAAGAGGACAGGGAACCAAGGACATCATTTCTGATGTCAGATGGATGTTAGCCAAAAGCAGAGAATATGAGAAAGATGTTTATCTATGTTTTATTGACAAAAACATTTGACTGTGTGGATCATAACAAAGTATGGACAGCACTTCAAAAAATGGGAGTACCAGAACACCTAATTGTACTCATGAGGAATATATACATGAACAAAGATGCAGTTATTCAAATAGAACAGGGAAACATTGCCTGGTTTAAAGTTGAGAAAAGTGTGCATCAGGACTATATACATTCACCATATCTCTTCAATTTATATGCTGAGCAAATCATCCAAGAAGCTGGACTTTATGAGGAAGAACACAGCAACAGCATTGGAGAAAGACTCATTACCAACCCGTGTTATGCAGATGACACAACTCTGCTTGCTGAAAGTGAAGAGGATTTAAAACACTTACTGATGAAGATTAAAGATCATAGCTTTCAATTTGGATTTCCACTAAACATCAACAAAACAAAAGTCCTTACAACTGGGTCAGTATGCAACTTCACAACAAATGGAGAAAAGATTGAGATTGTCCATGATTTTGCTTTGCTTGGTTCTATAATCAACACCTGCCAAAGTAGCAGTCAAGAAATCAAAAGACACATTGCTTTGGGAAAAGCAGTGGCAGAAGATCTCCTTAGAGTATTGAAAGTGAAGATGTCACATTGGAGAGGAAGGTGCACCTGACTCATGCCATGGTGTGTTCTGTCACATCATATGGTTGTGAAAGCTGGACATTGAACAAGGGAGACAGGAAAAGAATTGATGCTTTTGAATTATGGTGCTGGAGACCATTATTGAATATACCATGGACTACAGAAAGAACCAACAGATCTGTCCTGGAAGATGTGCAACCAGAGTGCTCCTTGGAAGCAAGAATGGCCAGACTGCATCTTACATATTTTGGACATGTAGCAGGAGGGACAAATTCCTGGAGAAAGACATCATATTTAGGAGTGTGGCAGATCAATGAGAAAAAGGAAATTTCTCCACCAGATGGATTGACACAGTGTCCGCAACAATGGGCTTAAATATAAATAAGATCACGTGCCTGGAACAGAATTGGGGAGTGTTTCATTCTGCTGTAAATAGCATCATTATGAGTCGGACTTGACTTGATGGCACCTATCGACAAGAACAACATATATATGTACCCTGGGTTCAATCCCCATCACTGTAAAAATGGGAGAACCACGTGGCAATCCACTCCCAAAGCAATCCTGACACAATTTCCCCATAAATAAGATCATGTGCCTTGCATAGAATCAGGGAGTGTTTAGATTTGCTGTACATTGAGTTGGTATGAGTCGGACCTGACTCAACAGACCTAGAACAACAACATATATACATATAATATACATATACATATATATACATATACATATATATATACATATATGTGTGTATATATAAACACATATATATGATAAATATCCTTATATTCTCTAAAAGAAGATCTATATCATCATGAATTTGTAGGTCAAAATGAAAGACTAATGAACAATATCATCACAGATTATATAACACCCTTAGAATATATTTGTTGTTGTTAGGTGCCGTTGAGTCGGTATCCGACTCATAGGGACCCTCTGTACAACAGGGGAAACACTATTGTCAGTGCTTCTCTGCTGTTCATAGGGTTTTCAATGGCAGATTGATTTTTTGGAAGGGGGTTGCCAGGTCCTTCTCTCAAGCCTATAGCTTCTGGTGTTCCCAGGCAGTCTCCCATCCAGGTACTAAAGGCCTGACCCTGCTTAGCTTCCAAGATCTGACAGGATCAGATGCCACAGGGCTACAGCTGCAAGCCTTAGAATATATACATTCCTTATATACATATATTTGTTGTTAGGTGCTGTCGAGTCTGTATCCCACTCATAGTGACCCTCATAGGGTTTTCAACGGCAGATTGTTTCAGGATTGCCTTCGGAGTGGATTGCCAGGTCCTTCTCCCATTTTTGTGGTGCTGGGAATTGAACTCAGGACCTCAGAGACTGCAGTGCAGTGCTCTACCAATTGAGCTAAATCCCAGCCCCATATACATATATAGTATCAAGAAAAAGTATCATCCTTGAGACTTCCCTTATGGTCTTGGCTTCCATGTGCATACAAAAGTTCTGTTTTACACTCTTATTCATTTTCTTTATAAAAATATAATTTCTTTAAATTTTCTGATAAAAGGTTCATCTTTGAATTAACAAGATAAAGGGAACGCATAATTGAAAATGTAAATCACTAAACATGATGTCTATTTAGTTTCACAAACTGAAAATAAGCAATATATACTGAGGGCCAATGTTAGCATTATAAGTGTTACAGAATCTCAAAATTAAAAGCCTACAAGGTTTATAGATTCACAAGTTTTATACACTATTCTCAAAAAGTGTGAAATAGCACCCATCAATTCATTAAAGAAGGAATACCATCTTTCCACCTACTTTGAGACTCTCAATATTAGAAATGTTTTCCTTAAACATATACATTTAATACCACTCAAAACTAGGATTTGAAATAGTTTTAGAAACCATGAAAGTTGGCAGAATTTTCCGATCCACTTTCTTTTCACCCTCACCTCAGAGGGCAGGTCGTTAAACACTTACCAATATTTTTTTTGATTCATTATGCCCTTGTGTTTGTTAATATTTCATTACATTTTATTTCTGAGTGATATTATAGTAAATTAACATATGATAGTTGATTATCCAAGTAGTTTTCAACCAGAGGTGATTTTTCTTCCTTTGGGGTTCATTTGGCAATGTCTGGAGATATTTTTGATGGTCATAACTGTGGTGTTGTAAGTGGTATCTTGAGAATAGAGGACAAGAAAGTTGCCAGACAACTTATGATGCACAAGCTGTTAACCACAAAAATAATTATTTGGTTCAAAATGTCAATATTACCATTCTTGAAAAAAATTATATTATAATCTTTTGATAGACATTTGACTTGTTAACTGTTTTTGGCAAATATGTAGTTTGAGCAGTTTTAATATCTCCTTTGTGAATATACACATTCATAGTTTTGGATAAATAGATGTGGATCTGTTATACATGTTTAAAAAATGACAAATAACCGTGTTATGCATACAATTCAATGTACAGGTCTCAGGGTATGTGTATGTTCAGTCTTAGTGGATACTGGCAATAAGTGGTTGTCCTATTTTACACTCCCACCAACAATGTGTATGTATAGTGTTTCTACATTTTCACCAACATGTGGACTTTTCCCCTTGATGCAAAATTTACATAAAGTAATAAACTCATATTTTAAGTGTATGATTTGATGAGATTTGACAAATACTACAAGATAGGATATTTCCATCAACCTAAAGTTTGTTTTTTTTTCAAATTAATCTCAACCTCTATGAACAGTCACAGTTCTGATTCTACTATAATCTGACAAATATATTACTTTAGCCAAGTCTCAAAACTCAGATAAGTGTAATCGTATTGTATGTGATTTTTTATGTCATGTTGCTTAACATAATGTTCACATGTTGAAATTCATGCATGATAAAAAGATTCATTGCATCTTTCATGAACCATTAGACCATTATTTTTCTAGGTAGTAATTCACTTTAAACATATCAGAATTTATCCATTCTATTTTTTTGAGGAATTAATGTAAAAGCTGCTAGAATATTTTGTGTGTAATTATAAAGTGTTGCTCTGTTCTAAGGTCCTGGGTTTGATCCCCAAAATCGCAAATATGGGAGAAGGAAGGACCTGGCAGCCCACTCCCAAAACAATCCGGAAACAACCTGTCATTGAAAACCCTATGACTAGCAGAGAAGCTCTGACATAGTGCTAGGCATGGCACAGTGTGCAGAAGTATTTCATTCTGTTGTATATAGGGTCACTAGGAGTTGGAACTTACTGCACGGCACCTAACAACAACATAGTAAATGTATATTTAGTTTGATTTAAAAAATCAGTTCTTCAAAGTAATTTTACAATAGTACACTGCCCCAAAAAAGTATAAATGTTTCAGTTGTTCCATATCCCTGACAATACTAATGTCAACATTTAATTTTATTTATTCTAATGGATAAGCAGTATGTCATTATATTTTAATATTGCACTGATAAGTATAAGTATAGAATACCTTTTCTGTCATTTATGTCTTTGTTTTTCTCAAATTTGCTTCGAAAAACTTAATGACATGTTGGAGTTCTTTATATATACTACATAAAAGTATTTTATCATATATATGCATTTGTAAATATTTTCTTTTAATCTGTGACTTTTCCTTTTCATTTTCTTAATGGTGTTTTGTGAGGAGCAGAAGTTTCATATTGATGTAATCCAATTTATCATATTTTATGGCTAGTGATTTTCCTGTCCTTTCTAAGGAAAAGTATAAGAAATATTCTACTGTGTTTTATTTTAGAAGCTATAGTTTAAGTTTGTCTTATACAGCTAGACCTAAGACTCATTTTAATTTTTTATAGTGTGAAGTCAGGGTCAAGTTTAATTTTCCCCCTGAATTTATACTAGTGGTTTATCTATACTATCTGAAAGGAATCTCTTTATCCTATTCAACTGCTTTGGAGACTTTGGCAAAACACTATTTATATACGTTCATCAATTAAAGAAGTCTATGCACTGTTCTACTGACCTACTTATCTATTCTTATGCCCTTCTCACATTGCCTTGAATATTGTTGCTTTATATTTTAAAATGAGACAGTAAGTGGAAATAATATTCTGCATTTTTGTTTTGTAAAATTCTTTGAGTGTTCTAGTCCTTTTTCATAGTCATATAAATTTTAGAATCAGCATATCAACAATACATTCATATGTAAACTGGAGGTATGTCTATAGATAAGACTAGATTTTTAAAATTGAGATTGTATTGATAATATACAATGATATTCATAGAATTTACATATTAACTATTGTATTTTATAATCCATGAATGTATTATAACTTTTTATTTATTTAAATGGCCTTTAACTTTTCTTAGCAATTGTTCATATTTTCAGTTTGAGGACTCATGAATTTTGTTATGTTCGTTCTAACATATCTTTTTGATATTAGTGTAATGACAGGTATTCTCTAAATATTGTATTGCAATTTTTCTGCTACTGTAAAAATATACACATAGATCTTGTATACTGATACATTTTAGAATTGTACCTTAGTGACACAGGCTTGTTTGGTAGATTCCTGGGATTTTATAGTCAATTAAATGATCTATGAATAAAACAGTGACCCTATTGTTTCCATTTTTATGCTTTTTACTTCCTTTAAGTGTTTTGTCTCACTATCATCTCCAATACAATTTACAACAGAAGTAGTGTGAGCAAGTAACCTTACTTTGGGAGAAAGTTTATAAGCATGAATTAAGTGCTTTTAATTGATATCAGGCATTCTATTTTTTGTATTCTTCTTAAATCTTCACGGTCCATTTGTGTATTTCAAGGAATTTGTCCAAGTCATCAAAACTGCTAAATTTATTGGCATAAAATTATTGATAATATTAACAAATATTTGTTTGATGTCTACACAAACTGCAGTCAGGTTTCTACTCTCAATCTTGATATTGTTAAAAAATATTTTCTGATATGGACAGTGACTTATTATTTTTATTAGTCTTTTAAAAGAAAACTTATGTTCATTGCTTTCCTGTATATTTTTATTTTAACTATAACTCACCTTTATTCTTTTGTATTTCCCCTTATTTCACTTTTGTTTTACTTGTTTAAGGTATATGCTTAGATACTCAATTTTAGACCCTTTTTACTTTCTGAGTGTTTGAAGCTACAACTTTGCTACCAGAAGCCCACTAATAGCCTGGAAATCAAAACAACAGGGACATTGTGAAAAGTCAAAGCACCGTCTTAGTTTCCAACAGTGCCTAAGCTGAAGGATAATTTAGTTATTTATTATATATGTGTGGGGGTGGGGACCAGTTATTTATTATATATGTGTGGGGGTGGGGACCAGGCAGGCACAGTAAGATCTGACTCAATGATTCCCATAGTTTCAGTTTTGCAGAATACAGGAAAAAGATAGCACTTCAAGTGATGTGACTATGTAGCAAAAAAGCAAGGAAATGAATAAACAAGGAAGGATCTCCGCATCATGGTCATGAAAGTCCCTTCTAATGGAAACTTAAATTCTAGTTAATTCCTACACATCTTTATCTCTTAGTTTGTGAAATATATTATAGTAAATGAAGTCTTTCTTTTTCTTACTTACTTGAACTTACAAGATTTTAACATAAACCTATGCACTTGGACAGAAATGATTTTACTCCCTCCAGACATTACACATGCACAGGCAAAGCAAATATATGAAGGATATGTGAAAAGACTAGAAGGAAGCTGCTTTAAGAAATCAGACTCTAATTCTCCAGTTGGGCTTCAGTCTGATACAATATTTAAATTGTTTTAAAATGAGCTTGTAGGTATGCATACAATAGAACTAATTAGGATTTATTTCAAATTTTTGAGGAAAATATTTCTTTTTACTTCTTCAATAGAAGAGTGAGATATACCCCCACTAAAGATTTTTTCTTTTCAAATATGTTGAAAAAGATATGTTGGTGCAAAATCTAGACAGGAGAAAAAAGTGTCATTGCATGGCATTATTACAACTGACATGAATTAAAGACAAATGTTAGATATCACATCATAGTGAGGAAGGCCATGTTATCATTTTGAGTCATTTGGTTAGTTAGTGTTCTCAGTATTTTTTGAAATATGCTTTATTATAATTGTTAGTACTATTGCTATTGCCTGATTTTGATCCCTAGATGATATTGATCAGAGAAACTGAGTTGATTACTTATTAATAAGTATTATCAGGGCTTAACACCTGTGAAAAGTCGTGTTCAGGTATGGGTACAGATTCAGTACATTAAAATGAAATGAGGTTCTGGTTCAGGGTTAAAACTAGGGCTAAAGCTTTTAATTCTATGTGTGGATAGACAAGTACTTTTTTTTCAATTTGCTTTTCAATTTTGTATATGATAAAAATACCTAATGATACAAAATAATATCAAAACTAAGCTCACACACAATGGATTCAGGTTCAGAAAAATTAAAAAGAAGAGAAAACAAAACAACAACAACAAAACCCTTGAACTGGAACAGGTTCAGGGGTCAGGTTCAGGATCTGCTGGAAGCCCTGCTATCTACCCACAAGATTTAAACTGAACCACAAATAGAACCTGAACCCTCTAAATTTTAATATATTGAACCCGCACCCAAACTTGAACTTAATTTTTCATATTTTTGGAGGCATGATTATTATATGTTTCTGTATAAATCTTAATATTTTACTATTTCCTTTTACTTATGTTTAGGAAATTAAAACTTTTCCAAGAGGTGAAAATAAACATTAATAATTTCAGAACCATTTAATGTTTTCCCAGAGAATGCTTCTAGGATATAAGGAGTAAAGATACAAGCTGTCATGTCCTTGCTATCACATCTTCCTTGCTTTTCCATGTTTGTTCTAGAACTAGTGCTCTATCCTGAACAAAACTAATGCCAACTAATTTGTATTTTTAGCAAAACTCAAAATATTATATATTTAGAAGCATATACAACAGAAATTAATGGAGAGATTAGATTTTGAGGAAGTTGTATTTCGGCAAGAAAAGGAATGAGTTAATGAAACAGCTTCTTGTCCTCAGGAGTTCACTACATAAAGACCATGCTGAGAAAACCGCAGTCTCCCAATTAGGTATTTTTATTATACACAAAATTGAAAAGCAAATTGAAAAAAATGTATTTGTCTATCTACATATAGAGTTGAAAGTTTTAACCCTTAGCAGTGATTGCTTCTATGAGTCAAGGCTTACTCCCTCACTGGGTAACTCATAAAGTCATCATTAATACTGGATGGTAACATTAAAATGACACCACAACAAACCTTGTCCTTTTCCTTCTAAAAAAGGAATTAAACTATATGGGAAAACAGAATGTAATATAAAATAGAATTTTTTATATCCCTCACTAACTTTAAAGTAAGAATCATGTTAACTACTAAAATGCAAAACTTAAAAACTGTTCAGTGCCTTAGTCAAATATATATATTTTGTTATTTTTAATATTCCTATTTAGGCCATTGGCCTATAGCCATATCACTGTCAGATCTCAGAAGCTAAGCATGGTTAGCCCTGGTTAGTACTTGGATGGGAGACCACCTGGGCACACCAGGTGCTGTAGGCTTGGAGAAGGACCTAACAACCCACTCCCAAAAAACAATCAGCCATTGAAAACTCTATGAATATCAGAGAAGCACTGACAATAGTGTTTCCCCTGTTGTATACAGGGTTGCTATGAGTCGACACTGGCTTGACAGAACATAACAATTTAGGACATTGAATAGTTTTAATTGCCAGTTGTAATTCAACCATCTGAGTTACTCATATAAGAGAAAATTTAAGAAGTAAATTGACCCTTTGTAATGGCTGGAAATCGACTATTTAATAAATTATACATCATATCATCTTTAATTCTTTAATCCTCAAAGTCACCTTAAACTTGATATACAACAACCATTATGTTATGCTCAGGAATTCTCTGGGTCAAAAATTAAGACAGCCCATATGAAGTCTTGTCTCTGCTCCATGATACCTGTGGCATTGGTGGCTTTCCACCTGCATAGCTGGAATGATTTGAGATGCTGGGGGCTGAAATCATTGAAGGATTTCTTGAAAATATCTATGCCTGAACTGGGATGAGTCAAAGTATAGGCTACTTGAGGACGTCAATTGAAAACCCCACTTGTGACCTCTTTTTGAGATTAAGGCTTCACACAGAATGGCAGCTGCATTTCTGGGAAAGAAACATCCCAAAGGTCCTATGCAGCAGCCAGAAGCCTCAAGGAGGCTGACTTCCCTAGTCTCTACAATAAGGTCACATAACTCCTGTAGCATCAAATTGCTCACAAGCAAGTCACGAAAGCCAATTCAGATTCAAGGGGAGAGGGGTTACACTTTACCTCTTAAAGAGTGATAAAGTCAGATTTCAAAAAAGCATGTGAGATATGGGATACCCTTACCATAGCATTTGGAAAATACAATTGGCTATACAAAATATCATGATTTTATTTTTTGCAAAGTTAAAAGAGCTACTCTTATTTTTGGGGTCATGCACACAGATCAATTGTCATATGATATGCAGTGCTCTGATTTTATCCCTTTTATCTTCATTCATCAATAAATAGTTGCATCATACATGATTACATTTGAAAATGAAAAAAGGCCTTAGTTTATGAGTTAACATAAAACTAGAATCCTAACAATTGAACAGATGAAGTATTCTGTTTCAAAACATTGCTAACTTCTGGGATCTTTAATTGTACCCAGCACAGGGACTTTGAGATCTGGCATTGAAAATTTATGGTAAAGTAAAGAAGACTTTTGTTAAGTTCCTGTGTCATCTTCCAGCCCATGTACCCTAATTTCACCAAAAGGCATAACAATTTATAAATTAGAGATCTATCTCTAATTGCCCTAATGTTAAGTTGTAAAACATAATACTGGAGATCTATGAACCAGCCCTTTAATTCTTTGTGATTCCACATTCAATCTTTTTATTTTTTCACACTCAATCTTTTAAAGCAGATTTTCCCTTTCCAATTCCAGCTACCTGTTAGCCCACTGCCTGCAGCCCTAGCACTGTGGCATCCGATCCCATCAGATCTTGGAAGCTAAGCTAGGTCAGGCCTGGTTAGTACTTGGATGGGAGACCATTTGGGAACACCAGATACTGTAGGCTTGTGAGAAGGACCTGGAAACCCACTCCCAAAAATCAATCCACCATTGAAAACCCTATGAACAGCAGAGAAGCACTGACAATAGTGTTTCGTTTGTTGTATGCAGGGTCGCTATAAGTTGCATTCCAACTTGACGGCACCTAACAACAAGAGCAGTTAGCCCACTGCTTCAATGGCAATACAACGTATGATTGGTCCACTGAATGTGATATTTCCTTTCATTTCTGCATCAGGTAAGAAGTGAAGTAAATGCCTTGAGCTAATGAAATGTAACTATGAGTTCCAAACTGGTACAGTATTTTGTTCCAGTACTTTATGTATAAGCAGCATCGACTTTAGTCACTAGTATAGAACCAAACTCAGAATATGCATAAGTCTATTAAAGTCTATTTGGACAGGAGGTATTGAGCTGATAATAGGTACTTGCCAGTAAAGTGTTTGATATTCATCCTTGGGAATATGTTCCAGGATGAATTGAAGACTTCATCTTTCCTATTGGAAAACAGGCAAGCTTTATTAAGCACTTGAGTTTCAGAGAAGTCAATGATATGCATTACCATTACTCTGTACATAGTTGCATTTTTTTTTTGTGTGCGTGTGTGCAATACTGGGGAGCAGAAGCCAAGACCTCACATATACTTTGCAAGTGCTTTTCCACTGAACTGCATCTCCAGGCCCCTTTTAAAAGTTTTATCTTGAGACAGGGTCTTCCTAAATTACACCTGCTGCCCTTGGCCTTGAATTTGTAATCTTTCTGTCTCAGCCTCCTGAGTTGCTGGGATTACAGATGTGCACCACCACACCTGGCCTTAGTTGCATTTTTAAAGTACTATTTGATTGTTTTGTTTTTTGATTTTGCTAGGCAGTATGTAAATTGGTGTAACATTTTTATCCAGTCTGATTTTCTCTGCCATTTCAATGTGGTAGTTAGATCATTTTTACATGTAATGTGACTATCAATATGGTAACATTTAAATCTGTAACCTTGCTATTTGTTTTCCATTCATCCCACTAGTTCTTTGTTTCCTTTTCCTTCTTTCTCAGGCTTTTTGTTTGGTTCTTTGTTTTTCTTGATCAAGTGAGTAGAATTTAGGACTCCATTTATTTCCTTTGCTTTTTTGAAAATTATAGCTCTTTTTTAACTTAGTCTACATTCAAATGATATTATATCATTTCATACATATTATTAAACCTCACAACATTGTAATTCTCTTGTCTCCCATCCTTTTTGCTCTATTGCCATATATTTTGTGTCTGTGCATATTTAAATCCATTATTAATTTTGCTAAATAACTCTCTTTTAAATATTTTAAAATAGTGTGAAAGAAAACATACATTTGCCCATACAGATAATATTTTCACTATTCTTTGTTTCTTTATGCTAACCTGCCAGTATATATCCATGTGGTATAACTTCTTTCCTGTCCCAAGGACTCTTTAAAATATTTCTTATAGTGTAGACCTTCTGTTGATTAATTCTTCAACTCTATGAGTGTCTAAAAGTCTTTAGTTCACCTTTCTTTTTGAAAAATATTCACCAATTTAGAATCCCAGGTTTACAGTGATTTTTTGTTTCAGTACTTTAAAAATGATGTCACCCATTGTTTTCTCATTGAAATGTTTATAAAAGAAATATACTATCATCCTTACCTTTGATTTTCTGTATGTAAACATGTTTTTCTCTCTTATTGCATTATGATGTCCTAATAATTAGAAATTAGAGTAATTTGATTATGATATGCCTTGGTATGCAGTGGTACCTTGACAGTGACCACAATCCATTCTGAAAGTCTGGTGGAATGCTGAGCAGGCTGGGTGTTGAGTACTTTTCTCTCCCCAAATAAATAACGTAAATATATTTATTGGTTTGGGCATCATACTGAATGGCTAACTCAAACACACATGTGCAACTCACATACTTAGCAATATGTTCTTTTTAAAAACTCACTGTTGTTCTTACTGTTTTCCTCTTTCTTTCACTTTTAGCACTAGAAAGTTTCTGGGTGCCATGATGACCGTATGGTATAAATACACATATATACACAAAAAACAAAAGATAGCAAACAAATAAGCAACAACAAAAACCAAGATCATGAACACAGCAACAAGATAAGTCTTACTGCTTGAAATCAACATGCAAAGTGATGCTTTCCCCTTTGTTTCATCTGGAAGTATCAAGGGTGAGTGTGACATATCTGTACATGTTTTAGCATGGTGGTCAAGTGCCTAGCAAGTGGGCAAGCATTGAACTAGAGTTCTCTCAAATATCTCAGTTGAGTACTGAAATGTTTGAACATGAAACAGTTTTAGTGCCAACGTACCACGATATTTTCATATTACTTTCATTTGAAGTTTGTTAATCTTTTTTGATTTCTACATTTATAGCTTCCTTGTAATTTGAAAAAACATGCTCATTTATTTTCATCCTCTATCCCCTATCCTTTAGGGCTGGGGTTTAGCTCAGTTGGTAGAGTGCTGCTCTGCACTCTGAGTCCCTGGGCACAACCCCTAGCACCTCAAAAACAGGAGAAGCACATGGCAATCCATTCCAGAACCAACCCAGAAACAATCAGCCATTGAAAACCATATGAGTGTCAATATGAGTTGGAAATGACTTGACAGCATGTAACAACAACAACATTCCATATCTCCTACTTTCTCCTTCAGGAACTCAAATTCCAGTATTTAGTTTATTTCAAGTAGTTCTACAACTCACTCTTAAGTCATTCATATATGTACGAATATGTGTATATGTATGTATTTCATTTTTGGACTACATTGTCTTCAAATTCACTTATCTTTTCTTCTGCAATGTCTAATCTATTATAAATCCCATAAATTTTTGATAACATTTTGAAATTTTCATCATTACAAGTTTGTTTTCCTTTTTAAAACAGCAATTTTTTCATGTTGCTGTTAAGCTTGAAAACTTATAGAACATAGAAGTTTCCATTTTTATTTGTTAATTTTAACATCTATGTTAATTCTGGGTCAGTTAATTTCAATTAGTTGATTTGTTTTGGGGCTGTGGTGTATGAATCTAAGTGGAGAATATATACAGCCATGAAGTAACAATATGCTGAAAAAAATAATTTGTCCTGGCTAAATAGAAAATGAGGTTACCCTGGTATCTTTAAAAGAGACATTTGGGGAGAGAGTTTCTTCCATCATGTCTTAGCAATTTATATTAAATCCCATTACTTACCTATATTTCTCTATGTTCTTAACTTCTCATGTAGTAATCTATATATAGGTATATGCATGTTTGTATAGCGGCACTGACCGTAGTGTCTTCCATGTAGTAGGTTGTCAATTAATAATTTTTTGAACAAATGAATGTATATGCAAATGAATGAATGAGAAGTCAGAGAAGGTTTGATATACCCATTTTCTATGGAAAAGTTCAGGGAAAAATGTTCTCCCTTGATGGCTGAGGATATTAAGTAGAATAATTAAATCATAATACATTAAATTTTTTTATATGTACATTAAACCTATAAAATGAATTGATTAAAAATGTATTATTTAATAAAACAACTGTACCATAGGAATCTATGTGAACTCTGGTGTTTTGAGAACTATTTTGTCTTATAATTCATGCAAAATTATTTATGTTTTATGTGACTCATACCTCATTGTGAACAAATGGCCCTTGAAAATGTATTCCATTCAGCATTCTTTGAAAATCAATCACACATGAAATTGGTGCTCAGACAATGTCCATAAAAATATAATCATATATAATTCATGATCATCAAAATTCTATTGTGTACACTTTGAGACTGAAAGTGTTTATATCATCTTTCAGAGTTCTTATGTTAAGAAAATATTTTTAACTCATGAATAATTTCTTAAAAATTATGTTATTTAAAAAATTTGTTTGTTGAAGGATAACTCAGTATCTCCTGGGACCTATCTGAATAGTATCTAATTTTCTGGGTCTTCTGTTTCCTTCTGTAAGTCTTCACATAATGTGTGATTTTTCTCAATGTAATTTAGCATTTGAATCAAAATAACCTTATTCAGAAGCACAAGCTAAAGAACTTATGAAGAAATCATCCTAATGTATGCTGGTCTAAAAAATATTAACTATTATAGCATATACCTAATATTTTACAGTGCATGATTATCAAAATAAAAGGAATAAGGAATAATTTTATATTATTCACTTAATTCTCACCTATTCCCAAATAGAAAGTTAAATTGATAAATAAGTATATTTTACTCTAGCATTAGACATTGTGGACTGTCATTTCAGCTCACTTG
>VMDO01030418.1:0-21325 GCA_007922755.1 Pedetes capensis | reverse complement strand
ACTGGAACCCAAGGACATATAGAAAAAAACTACTAAGTAAAAGATAGAGAAGACTTAGACGGGAAACTTAGATGGGAAGGGTGGGAGGGGGGAAGCGTAGGGGAGGGTAAGGGGTAACCTATATGAATAATGTTTATCAAAATGCATGTATGGAAATGTCACAATGAAAAGCATGTCAAAATGAATCACATTAAGATGTACATTAAAATTTTTTAATAAAAAACATACAAAATAAATAAATAAAAATAAATAAAAATAACTTAGCATTTGTGGCATAGGATTGTTCTTCTGGTCTCAACTGTTGATTGGTTTACATATTCCTAAGAAAGAGCACACTGTTTTCTGTACAGCTAATGGAATGTTACTCCCCCCCCCCATCTTCTGCTTTAAAGTATCCCTTTTGGATGTACATGAGTAATTGAACAATGAGCATTTGTAGTTCTTTAATTGGTCAATAGGTATCCTTACTATGGTTAAGATAGTTGGTTTTCATTAATCTGGCTCTTCTCTTCACTCAGCACACAAATAAACTAAATTTCTTGGTCACCTAGGTAGAACTGTGTGGCTGAGTTCTGGCACTTGGAATGTGAAGAGAATTGATGTATGTCACTTGCAGGACTAACCCATGGAAACATTCCACATAACCTATGTGCTTGTCTCTCTGTTAGCTAGATGGCACCAGAGCTACCTCGAAGTCACAAAATGGAGGTACTTAGGATTCCAGAGTCACCAGCGAGAGGACAATGCCCCAGCAGAGCTGCCTGAACAAGAATGTCCACACAGCACATTGAGAGAGGAAGAAATAAACTTTTATTATGTGAAGCCATTGAGATGACCTACTCTAATACATTTGCCCTTTCATTTTACAACTCCGTTTAATAAAGACCTAACTCCAGACCATGTGAAGGTGTTCTGTATAGTCTGCTCTTGAAAATTCTAATTATCTTCCATCATTTCTACCTCTGTGTCTCCAAGTTAGTGTTTATGCTCTTTTGTTTGTTTGAGACAGGGTCTCACTATGTAGCCCTGGCTGGCCAGGATCCTCCTGCCTTAGCCTCCCAAGTGCTGAGATTACAGGCACGTGCCATTCCATCTGACTTTGTCTCACCCTTGGACTCATCATCATCTGAGGCTATCCCCTGCTTTTCTGGATATCCTTCCCTGTCCTAACTCTCTGGGAGAAGAGTATTACTTCCAGTGTTTGACAATCCATTCTTGGCCTGCAAGTTCCCCTCACAATTCTTCTCAGAGGGCTTAGCACCCACATATAAATGAGATACCCAATAGCTTGTGACATTCTTGGATATTGAGTAAATATAACCCTATACTACTCACTTATTCCTTATTTTACAGCAATTACTTCAGTGTATGACCATTGTTTTTTTTTGTCACTATTAGGTCAAAAATAATTAGCAACCTGGGATGGTAATTCTGAATTATTCATATTTATATCTCCCATAATGCCCAACATATTATCTTGCACAATGAAGCACTCAGTGGCTGTCTGTTGAATTTAATGAGGCTGACAACAGGATTTTTACTAATAGACTCATGACTTCACTGATTAAGCCCATCTCCTCCACCCTACCAATATCTGAATGCACAGAGAGGCTGAGACACTGTCTGCCTTTGTACTTTGGGAAGAAAAATATTTTCTAAACCTCTGCCCAGAAACCAGTATGTATCTTTCAATCAACTTTACCAACACATGATTACAAAAAATAAAATCCCTTGTTAATAAGTGTGGAGTTTGATGAGTTTTGACAAACATAGACAATCTTAAAACCATGATATAAAACATCTCCATAACATCCAGAAATTTCTCTCATTCTCCTTTAAGCCCATATCTCTTTATTCTTTCAATTCCCGCTAGATGAGGGAGCTGCTGATCTTATTTCTATCACTACAGATTAGTTTTATCTGTTCCAAAATTTTATATAAGTAAAACCCATAGAATATGTGCAGTTTATGTCAACTATCTTTCATTCAAACTTACATTGGTAGGATTCATCCAAATTAGTGCCTATATCAGCAATTCATTTTTTTTATTGCTGAATAGTAATCTATTTTGCATCTAGTTATTTGTTGAAGGACATTTGGGTTGTTTCTAGTGTAGGAATACTAGCTGCTATGACATCTTGAACAAGTCATTTTGTGGACACATGTTTCCATTTTTCTTGAGTAAATACTTAAGAAAAGAACTGCTGAATCTTAGGATAGATGTATGTTTTAACCTTATAGGAAACTGTGAAACATTTGCCCAAGGTAGTTGTGCTATTTTACAGTCCTACCAGTAGTGTATGAGTGGCCTAGTTTCTCCATGTCCTTGTCAACACTTGGGATTGTCAATCCTAGCACACATTACTTTATCACAAATATTTTATTTGGGGAGAGAAAGAGAGAGAGGAAGAAGAAGAAGAAGAAGAAGAAGAAGAAGGAGAAGGAGAAGGAGAAGGAGAAGGAGAAGGAGAAGGAGAAGGAGAAGGAGAAGGAGAAGGAGAGGAGGAGGAGGAGGAGGAAGAGGAAGGAGGAGGAGGAGGAGGAAGAGGCGATTACAGGATTGGATGAGAGGAGGAAGGGGAGAAGAGGAAACAGCAAAAAAGCAGGAGAGAAGCGACGAGGCAGGGAGGTGAACAAAGGAGTGGAAAAGAAAGGGAAAGGAGGGGAGGGGAAGGAAAAAGAGGGGAGGGGAAGGGAGGAGGGGAAGAAGGAAAAGGCAGTCTCTAAGAAGAGGGTGGTAAATACAGTCAGGTTTTGTGGTATCTGCTCAGATCTCTTATCAACTAGACTGCATTGCCTTTCAAAGAAGAAATATGAAGTAGTATTCTTCCTATTACTGCAGGAGGTGGTATGAGCTGGACATAACAGAGTTTATTCTAGGAGCTGGTAGTTTTGCAAATATAATTTGGACTGGAAAACTGCAATTCTGGAAGAATTATCTGCATGTCAGGAGCTGGTAATAATTTTGAAGTTCTTGTTCATGTTGTGAAACCTGGCTGTTGTGCACTTGTGGGAGAAGATGTCTTTTTCTCCTTTTGTTAAAGCATAAGAATGAAGGACTTATTCACGGTTGTTGTTGTTAGGTGCCATCAAGTCGGGTCAGACTCATAGCAACCCTATATGCAACAGAACAAAACACTCCCCAACACTGTGCCATGCCCAGCCCTACCTCAGTGCTTCTCTGCTATTCATAGGGTTTTCAATGGCGGATTGTTTCAGAATTCTTTGGGGAGTGGGCTTCCAGGTCCTTCTCTCATTTTTTTTTTTTTTTTTTTGGTGCTGAGGATTGAACCTAGGGCCTCAGAGAGTACAGAGCAGCACTCTACCAACTGAGCTAAACCCTAGCCCTTATATTGTAGGCACATCCAAAGTAATGATTGCCACAGGGGAAACAGCCAGTAGCTATGACAGATAACATGGGCAAGGGGAAAGAAGAGAAGTACATGCATTCTTAAACTTCACTTCTGCCTAAACAAAGTCCAACCTCATTTTGCTCATCAGGAGAATGTAGTGAACATTACTGAAGGGTCTGGGTCCAAGAACTAGTCTTTCTAGGGTAAAAGTATGGCCCGTCTGGGAACCATGAATTTGAATATAGAAAGCCAAAGAGGGATCCTAAGTAATGAGGCCAAATATGGATTTAAAAAAAAACCCATTAGAATTGACTGCTATTATGAATATTTGCTTAGTTTACCAAATATTCTCATTGCTGAGATATAATTTAATGTCATTGTCTTGTCACACTCCTCCAACCCCTGGTAAATAATTCTGGGTTCTGAGAGAAGTACTCATCAGCTTTAAACCTAGAGGAAAGTGAATAAAGGATGTTCTTAGCCCTCTCACTTTGGGATCCTTCTTATGTATCTAGTGGGCAGTGCTACAAGGAGACAATTGGTGGGAAGATAGAGGCAGCTCCTTAAATTTGCATTAAAAGAGACATCTGGGTCACTTATAAATCAGTGCTTACCCATCATCCTAAGTGGGTGAGCTACTACCATCCCTTTTCACCTATGCCCCTCCTGCTGTCTGTTCATTATCTCTTTTCTTGTATAAGCTGTCCTTTGCTAATTGCATTGATGGAACTGGTGCATGAGATACATACAGTATACATGAGCTCTTATTCATTCATTGATTTGATTAATATTTATTGAGGTCCTGCTGTGGACCAGGTACTGTTCTAGGTGCTGGGGATAGAGTGGTAAATAAAACAGAAAAAAAAAAAAAAAAAAAAAATCTCTGCCTTTACACCAGTAGGGGGAGACAGACAATAAAGCAAGAAATATATCAATTGCAGAAAGTTTTAGAAGGTGGTGTATTTAGAGAAGAAAAGCAGGATAGAGGGGATAGAGAGTGCTGGAGGCAGGGAGGGGATGCCACTGAGACAATAATAGGCTTTTATAAGTGTTGATATTTGTCAAAGCCAACATTCACCAGGGCCACAAAGTGGGATTGATCTCTCTCTCCCTATGCTGCTGCTACTTTGACAACCTAGAACTGTCACAATGATTTTAAGATGATCGATTCACCATTGTGGAGAAGGAGGGGAAATTGGAAGGTATTTACATTCTATGTAGGCAATGACATTATCATCATGCATCTTAGGACCTACTCAGTAGTTGGTGATTGGCCAAGAACAGGAAGTAAGGGAGCAGCGCTGCTATATCCAGTTTGAACGATGATGTGAATCCTCTCCTGCCCTGGGTTGTGCAGTGCACATGCTGATTGACTGACAGCCTACTTTTATTCTTTTCATGTCAATAGAATAGCTTTCCCTGTGGCTAGAAATATTTTTATAACATGGTTTTATTGCTGGCTTAGTATTTTTCTTTCTATGTGTCATGATTTCTGAACAAGTCCATTATTTAAGAACATTTAGTTTCCAAAATTTCACTGTGATGAAATGCTTATGCTATATAGGTAACTTTGAGCACATTTGTGGTTTTATCCTTGCACGATAACGTGCAAAAAGTGGAATTGTGGGTTCACAAAATAGGCATAATTTTAAGAGGTTTTTTTTTTTTGACACAAATTACCAATCGCCCACTAGAAAGAACACATTTATCCCCATCTCTCTACCATGTATGATAATGTTTATTTCCTTATATTCTCACCAATACTTATGTCGTTATTCTTTTAACTTTAGTAATTTGATCTTATTTGCTCACTTGTTTGTTTTTTGAGACAGGGTCTCGTTTAGCCCAGGTTGGCCTTGAATTGGTTGATCCTCTTTCCTTAGCCTCCCAAATGCTGGGGTTACAGGTGTGTAAGTACCATGGCTACTTTAGTAATTTGAAAGATAGCATTGGGTATCTCATTAACATTTTCAATTAGTCTATTCTATTTGAGGGAAAAGGGGAGGACAGGATCTTTCTTTTAGTGCAGGCTGGCTTTGAACCTGTGATCCTCCTGTCTCCACTTCCTGAGTGCTAGGATTACAGGTGCATGCCACCAAGCCAGTTATCCTTGACTATGAGATTTGGTGAGATTTGTATGCCACTTTTTGGAAGTTGTTCATTTTTAATTGGAATGTTTATCTCTTCCCCACTTTTAAATATGGAGGGTCCCAGCTTTGTTTTTCTCTCAGTTTTAAAAAATTGTGCTTTCATTTCATTTACAGAGTTTTTAAAGAGAGATGTATCGATGTTTTGGTACTTTAAAAAATCTTATTTAAATTTATTATGGCCTTTTCCCTCTGTTTCTTTTCTATAAGAAATGCTTTGGGCACTGCCCTCCAATTATGCAAATATACATACAAATTCTCATATCTTCATTTTTTGTTTATTCTTTCTTTCTCCCTTTTTTCTTCTTTATTTTTTTACATTTTGAGACAGGGTATGGCTAAGTTGCTAACCGGTGTCTGGCTTCAAATTCATGATCCTCCTGCCTCAGCCTCTGGATAGCTGGAATTACAGGCATGAGCCAAGGTGCCCAGTTATGCATTTATATTTTCATGACAGAATCTCATTATGTAGGACAGGCTGGCCTAGAACTCCCTGTGTAGCCCAGGTTGGCCTTGAATGTGAGATCTTCCTGCCTCAGCCCCCTGAGTGCTGGGATTAATGTATGTGCTACAATGCCAGTCTTAAATTTTATATATATTTTAGCACTTAGCTAAAAAATAAGATCAGAAATTTATCTGTGCACCTGGGATGATAAAGAGCTTGTTATTTTTCCCCAGGTTGTCATCTAATAGTCCCTGTATTAGAAATGTCCATTTAATAATTTGTCTTTTCCCCACAAATATAGAACACCAAACCTACTAATCACTTATAGGAACCATATAAGGCTGCACAGTATGAAGTTGCTGTTTTAGGGTAAAAAATAGTAGAATGTAGTAAAAGATAGAGAAGACTTGGATGGGAAACTTAGATGGGAAGGGGGGAGGGGGAAGCATAGGGGAGGGTAAGGGGTAACCTATATGAATAATGTTTATCAAATTGCATATATGAAAATTGTCACAATGAAAAGCATGTCAAAATGAATCACATTATGATGTACATTAAAGATTTCTAATAAAAAAAGAATGTTGGCAATTCCACATGATTCATTCTAATATTAATTTCTTGCAAAAGTGAAATTCCCTTTTTATTCAAGGATGATGAATACCTTAATAACTGAAAAAGTAGTCTCAGTTAAAAAAGAATTCAGATGTGTGTAGCTATGAAATCTCAGCTAGCAAGAACAAATGTCATAGATATGAGACCAAGTCAGTGGGTGGGGTTGACTCTAGCATTTTTTTCGTAAGATAAAAGTAAATGCTGCATACTGCATTTCTAAAATATAATATTCTTTGCTCCCCAGTGGACTTTTAGGGCTACTTCACAAGAGCTGAGTTGGCTCACTGAGCAGAGCTCTTGGTCTTTCTTGCTCTCTATCTTTTCCCTGCTGGCCTCATTATTAAAAATGTGCTACTGTCAGATATAAATGATGTTTCTCACTAAGTACACTCAATAGCATTTTTCTTTCACTCTGTTTTTATACCAAATATAACAATAAGCCATATTGCCTTTGTGAAAAAAGATCCCAAGCCTCTCTGACTGTTCCAAGCTTGCAACATGGCATGACTGGCAATCTGAGTGATTGATCCATAACCTTTGGGCACTCAGGCAATTAGAAGTTGCCCATAAGCTTTGCTGTGCTAGCAGAACAAACAAAAAATACTTCAGGATCTAGTTCTGGGTCAGGAAGGCTCTATTTTTATGAGGCTATATGAAATAAGAATTTTTCCTCTAAGATGAAGTTCTTTAGATAACAATAAAAATTATTTGTATAATACCCCCAATTGCCCTGAAACACAAGGAGTACTTCTTATTTATTTTCTGTTTGTCCATGCCTATATTTCTCATACTTTTAACCATAAATATTTCCTTCTATAGTTTTTCCACTACTCTAGGAATAGAGGTTCAGATATCCAAATTTCTGATGTTCAAAGAAAAATGAAAGTCAGAAATAGCCCTTGTAAAGGAAAGTTGCAATATTTCCACTCTCATAATTCTGAGAGTTGTCAATGATTTTTATTTTCACTAATGAGGCAATCACTCAAGGTCTGGTCTTTTTCTGTCAGGAGACAAATATTATGAAACAGACCTGTCATTTGTTTCAGAGCTCTGTTTTGTGCAGAGGTGTATGTGTATGTGTTTGTAAAGAAAGGGCATTTTCTCAGCTAGGATAAAATGAGTTGTAATAGACTGATTACCAAATGGTTTATCATAAAATCTCAGTACTTGAAAAGAACATTAAAGGTCATATGGTTCAACCTCCTGTCTACAAATTTGCTCACTCAAGGCACAAGGTTCAAGTTAACAAGTTTCAGATGCTGCTAAACACTATCATTTCATAGTAAGACCTCTTTCTTCCCCAAATCTTCTATGACATGTTCATTTTTCAAATGGATTGTCTTTTGAATTTTATGACATTGAGAAAAATTGCAGTCATCCTAGACTAGGTAATAATACTCTCAGGGAAATGATGTTTTTCCAGGAGAATAACTAGGGCTCACTTTTCTATTTAGCTTTAGCTGCTATTTACTGGTTATAGGAAGAGAATGTTGCTCCTAATCTCCTTGTGGTTGATTGTTACATTAATGGCCCTCCATGCACCACTCTGTGCTGTCCATACTCTTGTATTATTTCCCCCATGCCACCTCACAGACACTGGGCTAGCTATTTGACTTTTTTCCGCCAATGGGACGTTAGCGAATGTGCCACAAGTAGACACTGATGAAGTGCTTGTGAATTGGGGCTTCTCTTCTCTTTGCTGTCTTTTGAACCCAATTTCCATGAGAACAAGTCCAGAATATTTGGCTAGAGACATGTGGCCCAGACAAAACCAACTGCCAGACACTTGAGTAAGGCCATCTTAGATCATTCGGTCCCAGTGCAGCCACCAGATAACCAAAATGACATAAGGTGAGATCAGCAGAAGAACCACATAGTTGAATCCCTTGTCCCACCACCTCAATCCTGCTCCCCTAGCAAAATTTTAATCATAATTCCAGCTAAATATCTTTCTATTCTGCCTCAGTATTGGAGAAGCTGGACTTTGCTGGAGAAAATTACCCATACCATCCTAGCATTCTCAATTTAGATTTATCACAAAGCTTTAATAGGCCTTTAGCACTGCTGGCTAATCCTATTACATCTTCATCAGAGATTCACCTCCTATATATGAACCAAACATTATTCTCTCTTCTTACATCTCCAACATCTTCTCTGTCTATCAAGAGTGATTAAAATGGAAATTTCCATGAGTTTTGACAAATGTAGACAGGTGTGTATACTATGGTGAGGAAGATATAGGATATTTTCATTATCCCAGGAGTTCTTTCATGTTTCTTTGTACATATGCTTTCATTAGTCTTGAGTAGATATCTGCAATAGAATTATTGGTCAAAGGATATATTTATCTAGAATTAACCACAATCTAAGAACTAGTAAGTTTTGCCAGCATCACAGCAAGCAGCTTTGTAGTGAGTCTCTTTAGCACCCAGACACTGGTTTTTGCTTGCCATCTCAAGTATGTGGCACCTCAGAGAGGATCTCTGTCCTCCAGTGGGCTATACTTACACCTCCCCAACAAGGTATGAATCTCAACCTTGGTGACAAATATGTACCATTTTCCAAGTTTTTTCCTTCTTTGGTTGCTCTCCCTCAGCCCTAGAGATTGTGGCTGCTTTCTTGTTTTGCTATTCTTATAGAATTGTTTCACCCCTCTTAGTAATTAATCCCCTGTTACTAGTTAATAATTATTTATATAAAATTTTCCCTGTTCAAGTTACTGGTATAATTCCAGTCTTCTGACTCAATCCTGATTAATACACTCTAATCCTCAATCTTCTTTTCCACCATGTCTCAAAAGAAGATGCTATGAAATATCCATTCTTCATGTTTCTACTGTTGGCAGGCAATCCAAGCCACTATGCATTATTTGAACAAATGCAACAGCATCTTATCTGTTTTTTTCCAGTTTTCCATTTGCTTTCTCCAGGCCTGTACAGTCCATTCTGCATATAATAGCCACAGCAAGCTCTTAATGTAAATCAAATCACATTACTACACTGCTTAAAACCCTCCAATAAGGACTTCTGGTTTCAGCTTAGAGATACAAAGAGCTGGAAAGAGAATCTCTCCCATCTATCCATACAAAGACAATTTGGAAAAACTACAAATTAATCATTTTCTTTGGACAAGTCAGAGAACTGAGGTTCTGGGATAACCATATAATCCCCACCTCAGGAAAATCAGGTTCCTTCAGGGAAAGATAGAACCCAAACATTTATTAATCTGGGCAGATGCTGTTGGATTCCATATAAACTGGTATGTAGCTTTAGCTAAATGTTTTTAATGAATTGCTAAAGGCAAAGTGTGGGCTAATTTGAAGAATTTATTGCCTTGCAGGATTTTCCTCCATGAACCCCTCTAAGAATTTACAGGGAAAATCAGGTAGAATTCTAATAAATCTTCCATCATGTTGCTGCCTTGGGTAGGGGAGCAGCAGTGACTGCTGAAACGCTGCTCAGTCTGTCTCTCTTACTTCCCCGATGGAACAAAAGTTTAGATTTGTAAGGGGAAGTGCAAAAAAGAAGTCTCATTTTATGGTACTTGTGAAAACCCATTGCAGCTTAGAAGACAGCAGAATAAAATAGCTTTACCTGTGAAGGAAAGGCAAGAATATGTGCTGGGCCAAAACTACAGTTGCAAGAGAGGCATGAGTGTTTGTGAAGGCCACGAGCCTGAGACTCAGTGACACAGTACCTGCCTAAGAGGGAGGCTGAAACAGACCATCCCATAACGGTATCTCCTTGGCTTTCACTGTGGGGCATTGAGCATCCAGGGAAAAATCACAGTAGAGTAGAGCTGGAAAGTTGCAAGAGAAACATTCTCTCTGTGGCGTAGCAAAAATGGAAGACCCCAGGTCAGAAGAGGAAGAGATATTAAGAAAATGACTTTGGCAAACCAGCCACACCCTAATCATTAGATAACACTACAGAAATTTGAAACCTGAGGCTTATTGAGGGTAACCATAACAACCACAAATCCTCCACCCTGAGTAGGGTAACAAACTTTCATGCTAAAGGTTTAGCAGAATGAAAGGCATGCTCATTTCCAAGCATATAAAAATATTTACCTCATTAGTTACTGTCCAACACATGGTATTGGCTGTCAACATAAAAATGAAGCATGAACAAAAAATCCACAAGAATAAATATGCTGCCAACATACAAAGCAATCATCAGAACCAGATTCAGATGTGACATACATGGTAAAAAATCAGACGGCAAATTTAAAATAACTATGACTAAAATGTTAAAGGGAGGCTCTACTGGAAAAAATAGGCAACATTTCAGCAGAAAGAAATTGTAAGCATCAAATGGAAATGCAAAAATAAAAAAATATAATAACAGAGATAAATAATATCTTTGATGGGCTTATCGGTAAATTCTATACAGCCCAGGAAACTTGAAGAAAAACCAATGGAAATTATCCAAGCCAAAATGCAAAGAGAAAAAAGGAGGAAATACCCAGAAAAGAACAGCCAAGAGCAGTGAGAAAATAATAAATAGCTTAACATCCTTACCTGGAATTTCAGAAGGAAAAAAAAGAGAAGCAACAGGGTAGATCAAATATTTGTATAAATAATAGCCTAAATTGGGTGGCTAGGTATACACTTGTAATCCCAGTGCTTGGGAGGCTGAGGCAGGAGGATTGTGAGTTTGAGACTAGCCTGGAGTATATGGTGAGTTTCAAGTCAGCCTGGGCTACACGGAAAGACCTTTTCTCAAAAAGATAGAAAAAATAGTAGTCTAGAATTTTCCAAAATTAATGATGGACACCAAGCCACAGATGTAAGAAGCTCAGAGAAACATAGAAGCAGTATAAATAACAAACCATAAACATGTATATTGTATTCTATATGTTTGAAAATAATTCTATCTCCAAATAGCATGATGCCAGTTTGCTTTAGGGATATTTGCATAGCCACAAAGTATCTTTCTGAAGATATGAATTGAATGATTTTGTGGGGTTGCAATCCTAACCCCAAATGTTATGATATTAGGAGGTGAGGCCTTTGGGAAGTAATTAGGTCATGAGTGTGGAGTCCCATGAATAAGATTAGTATTCTCATAAAAGGGACACAGAGAACTTTCTCATAGTCTTTCTGTCATGTGAAAATACAAGAAGTAAGCGGTCCAAACCTGGAAGAGGGCCTTCAGTAGAACCCAACTATGCTGGGATCCTTATCTCACACTTACAGCCTCCAGCACTATAGATTTATAAGCCACCCAGTGTGTGGTACTTTGTTATAGAAGCCTGAACTAAGATATTGCTTTATTACCTTTTGTCTAATGTATATAGTTTAATTCATATAATTTGAATGGACATATGAGGCTTCACTGTAACACTCTTTCTTTTTTAACACCTAGCTGTGCCTTAGAAATCCCTTCAAAGTTGCAATTATTCAAGTTACACACTGTTAGGAGCTCTATTTCGTAATGATTGGTTTTGAAAATTATTCAAATAGTGATTTGATAAAGGAGAGCTAGCCAAACATTAATGTTGAATCAAAGCAAAGCTAGAAAAAACAATTTTGCCATTTTCTACATCACAAAAGACAGGATTGCAGAATATTTATTCAGTTGTAAAATGTGTGAGGGTGGGTAATGTTTGAAGGAGGAGCTCAATCATCATAAATAAAATAATGTACCTTTGTTTTTATATATTTTCCTATGGGTTATACTTCAGCTCACTGGGCCCTTTCTTATATGTAAATTGGTAGGACTGGGCTAATGACATCTATGATCCATTCTACTTCTTAAAATTACTAACAAAAAACATAGAATCGATAGCATTATCAAATTGAGGACAATACTGCATTCCTGTAAACATGTATGCACTGAGGCCCACAACACCTCACCATTGTCTTCCATTGAATTTGTCAATGCCTTGTTACCTCTTCTCCATATTTTGTGGTTCACAAGCATGTGTGCATATGAACACGTGTGTGTGTGTGTGTGTGTGTGTGTGTGTGTGTGTGTGTGTGTTAGATTTGACTCATTACTTTTTAGGTGGCAAACAATTATTCTGGTAACCTCAAACTACAGTTAGATACCAGTTCACCATACTTCAATTCTGGCATTGCAGATATTCTGCCTTTGGTATTTAGTGGTGTCAGATATAATAACAGAGAAAAATGGTGTGATTAAACCATTCGGTGACTACAATTGACACTGGGCAAAATTCTCTTTAATTGGCAATACTTTAAGAGCTCATTGCAGATCAGTTTTTAGCTGATTTATTTGTTTCTACTTCTGAGGGAAATTACATATTAGCTTCTTATTCCAACTAGCTTGTATATAGTCTTAATTAAAAACTTATGGTTTCTTGATTGATTGGTAAATATATTCATTCACTAAAATGAGCATTTGTGAAACACTTATGTGCAAGCATAGTTTTCTTCTGTGATTGACATATGGTTCCCAATCTCGAAAAACTTTTAGGGTGAAGTGGGGATGAATCAGGGAGAAAAATGTCACAGCACAATAATGTGTGGTCAAAAATTGATAGAGTGATAGTATATTGCATACTAAGAAAAATAAGTTGTTTTATGAAAAAATGTGTAAGAATTCAAATTATCCTTTCTTTTATTATTATTATTCAAGAGTAAAAACATATAGTTCACTGATAATGTAGAAGAATGTCTTTATTTCAGAGATTGAGTTTTATTTTTTTACTTTTATTGATCCACACATATAATTTATGTTTGTCCTGACTTCCTTTTCCTTTTCTACTTAGGTTTTTTAAAATTAAAATTTACTTGCCCAGGATTGAAAGCAGTGGTTCTCAAAGTATGGTCTGCAGGGCCCTGGGAGTCCCCAAGACACTTTCAGTAGGCCAATAATGTCATAACAGTAATACCAAGACTATTTGCATTTTCCTCTGATGTTTTTGTACCATGATTGGTGCAGATATGAGTAAAACTGATGACTCTTTAGTGTGAATTAAGGCACTTACATCAACCTGTGCTAATAATCACTACATTCTTGATCTACACGAGGGGTTTCCAACCCATAGGCCACAGACTGGTAGTGGTATGAACAGTGGGTGAGTGAATCAAGCTTCATCTGTATTTACACAATCAATGTAATGCGCTTGAATCATCCCAAATACCACCCCACTCACGTCCATGGAAAAATCATCTTCCATGTAAAACTAGTCCCTGGTGTCAAAAAGGATGGGGACTAATTATCTACACTCTCATGCAAAATAATAATAATAATAATAATAATAATAATAACAATAGTAATAGTAGTAGTAGTAGTAGTAGTAGTAGTAGTAGAGAACAAAAAATCCAATTTCACTTAATAATGTCATTGAATATATAGTAAAATGATTAATTTTATTAAATTTTGAGTGTAGAGTACATATCTTTTCATTGTCTTTATGATGAGATTAGAATTATACTGTAAATCAAAGATTGTTGTCTCATGGTAAAGAACTTGTGGAATTGCCTAAAGTGTGAATTGAATGAACTGTTTTAAGGAGAACCATATTTACTTGAAAAAGGGACTGATAGACAAACTATGGTTTTTTTGATGTGAGTATCTAGCAGGCATTTTTTCAAACATGAACAAAGTGAGCCTGTCACTATAAGGGAAAATCAACTGGCAGTATTTGTTGCAAATGATACAATTTAAGCTTTCAGGTAAAAATTAGTATTTTAGAAACTTGTATCCACTCTAGCAAAAGGAAGCAATGATCGGAGAAGAAAGGAGGGGGAGGAGGGACAAGGAGGAATAAGGAATGAGTGAGAGATCCACCTCAAAGTAGACAGCCCAACTTTAGTAGTTCAGGAAATAATTATAACAATACCAACAATACCAAAGGAGGGTAATAATACAAGTGGACTAGATTGTTCATGTAATACTACTGACAATGTAAAAAGATAGTTCACTACAGAAAAAAGTTTGGACTTAAAATCATAATTGGGATGCAAGGGTATCTAGAAAAATAATCCTACAAAAAGACATGCAAGTAGAAGAGAGGCATTTGGTGGGGGGGATAGGAGAAGGAGAAGGAGGGGCACAAAGAGGGTAAGGGGGAACTTATCTGTGCAATGTACAAAGAAACACATATATGAAAATGTCACAATGAAATGCATGTCAGAATGAAACACATTAAGTTGTACATTAAAAATTTCCAATAAAAAAGAAAGAAACTTTTATCCAGTACTGTGAACTTCATGTCTTCCTAATACTTTAAAACTTTTCTGATGAAACTGGTATTCATACTATCCAAAGAGATTTTCAAAAAATATTATATAATGAAATATGTCAATTTTGGGAAGTTGTGTATAATTCAGTGAAAAATATTTTCCAAGTAAGTAATGCATGAGGTTGCAAAATCTTTCCTGGGTAAAGGATCTATTCCAACTGCAAAATAGGTCAATGGATTTTAATGTAACAGACTATATAAACTTCTGGTTTGGGCAACTAACTTCTTTTTCTTTTTTTGCAGTACTTCAGGCTGAACTCAGTGCCTCATGCATATTTTGCAGTACTTCGGGCTGAACTCAGTGCCTCATGCATATTTTGCAGTACTTCGGGCTGAACTCAGTGCCTCATGCATATTTTGCAAACACTCTACTACTGAGCTGCACCCCCAGCCCTTTTTTTTTCTTTCTTTTCTTTTCTTTTTTTTTTTTTTACTCTTTCTTTTGAGACAGTGTCTTGTTAAGTTAAGCAAGCTGCCTCTGGCTTCAAACCTGTGATCCGCCTGCCTTTTTTCCCTATGTCGCTGGGATTATAGGCTTGGGCCACTGTGTCTAGATTGTAACTAACTTTAATCAATTACCACTTGTAAAATTTTAATGTAATATCAAAGAGAATATCCACAACTATCAGAAAAAGCTGCTGAAATATTTTCCCCCTTTCACTTATATATCTCTGTGAGATGGAATTTCCTTCATCTACTTCAACCAAAGTATACATACATACATACATATATATAGATATATATATAGATATATATATAGATATATATATAGATATATATAGATATATACATACATCACTATCAATAGATTGATATATGAAACAGATAGGAGAATCCAGCTATCTTCTATTAAGCCAGACATTAAAAAGATTTCCAAATACACAACTCATTTTTTAATCATACTCACTTTTCACTGCATTTTACTTTTATTTGCCTTATGTTTTATAGGTATATACATATATGTTAACATAGATATTATGATGATTTAAAATAAGTTAATACATAATTATATATTTAATTACACGATTTTTCAGACAGGGTCTTGCTCTGTAACCCTGGCTGGCTTGGAACTCACTATGGAGCCCAAGCTGGCCTTGAACTTGCAATCCTCCTGCCCCAGCCTCCCCAGTGCTGGGATTATAGGCATGCACTATCATCTTGGGCTTCTGTTTGAATTTTAATATGTTCTGGGAAATTGTTTTAAGTCTTTCTCTCTTGGGATGTATAGATACATGAACTAAGAGTCTCCCAAAACCCCACCTATTGTGGGTTATGCTGACTGCCCGTGTTCTAGGAGATGGATAGGGTGGGGAAGGGACAAAGGCTGGTGCTCTCAATATTCAGTACATCGATTTTCATTTAATTTCCATGTTTTCAAGATAGTGCCTTGGCTCTCTACAGTCCCTGATGGGCCATAGCCCAGGGTTCTCAAACTTGCACATGCATAAATACCTTTGGGTGTGCATGTTAGAAAGAAGAACCCTAGCTAGCACATGCCTATAATTGCAGCACTGGGGAGACTGAAGCAGGAAGATCAACGTGAGTTTGAGGCCAGCCTATGCTAGTGAGTTCCACGCCAGCCTAGGATATACAGCAAGACCCTATCTCAATCAATCAATCAATCAATCAATCAATAGCAGATTCCTAAGCCTCACCCCTAGAAAGTCTAATACAGCCTCAACCAGAGAATAATGGTCTAGTCTTTTAAAAGGATGTTGACCACCTAATGGGAGACAGGAGATGTAGGCATTTGACTGCTTCTTAAATAGATCCTCAATCAGTCTCTTATTTTAGCTACAGCTTCTTCTCCATGTCCCAAAGCCCCTAGTGCCATCAGGTACTGAGCTTTTGAGAGTTCCCCCAGGTAAATCTGAATGAGTTTTAGTTTTGCCCATTGCTGGCTTAAAACTCAGCTTCCTTGGCTTTACCAAGTTGGTTACCACTTGTGCATTTCTTTTCTAGTTTCCATATATATACACACACACACACACGTGTGTGTGTGTGTGTGTGTGTGTGTGTGTGTGCTTTGCTCCCTCTTGTGACTTTAGGTCCACAAAAAAGTCATTTACTATCATTTAAGTGGAATTTTGGGGGCAACAGATATGTTCAACATCTATCTTTAGAGCTAGCTGTGGTGCAGAGCCATCAGCCACTAACCTATCCTAAAGAAGAGAAATCTGTGTGGCCTACACAGCATCTACTATATTTCAATAATTAAAGTGACAGGTATTTCATCATCCTTTCTTTTAGGGCAAATAAACTATAGGGCAAAGTCAATCCAAATTTGGGCCCAAGAAGCTTTAGATTAATGAAGAATAGGGTAGGAGATTAGGACAATGGGATTGAAAGAAAGAGAAACCAGCCTAGTATTATTCTAGAAATGTATTTGAAACAGTCAAAATTCATTCTTACTTGGAGGAGGAAGGGCACACACCTAGAATGACTATACTGTATATATAAAGTTGAAAACTAATGATAGCTGAAAACAAAATATTGATTTACCTAGAACAAGGCATCGGGTACTTTTTAAATTTAAGGCATAACTGAGTGAAATACATTAAACAGAAAAATTAGGCAAGTATAGAAACTGGCTAGAAGCTTGAAATTAGGAATCTGATTGTCCTTTGTTAGAATCTTGACTTCCTCATTTATTAGCATTACTATTTGTAAGCTATTCTTTCTTTCTGAGCCTTGACCTTCTGTATGAAATCCACATAGGATTGCTGTGGGGATAGATATAGTTCATATCCAGCACTGAGAACAGAGCTGACACCCAGGAACTGCTGATCAATCACTGGTGCATTCTATCACTAGGTCATGTGTTCCACTATACTCACCTTGGAAAACGAGCACCAGGGAGAAAACAGAATCATTTGCCACCTTCTTCTTCTTCTTTTTAAAAATGCATCAGCCTCTCACAAATGTTAAGGTATTTGCAGGGTGCATTAGACCCGTAGACCTTTGGAATTTGTTAAAAGACAGCTCAGTGTCCATGAAAAACGAAGTGCAAAGACTGGTATGAAGTTCTGAGTATTTTGTAAATAATTTGAGATGTGATTACTTGTCATTTATAATTTTTTCCAGCTGTTAAGTACATTATGAATTTACCTACATGTTATATGGCTTTTCTTGGAGGGATTTCAATTGTTAAGGCAATTGAGTTCACATAGAAAAAAAAGGTTGCTTACTATCCACTATTACCCATATCTTCTATTTTGTTATAAGGCCCACAATTATAACTCTAGATGATATTTCCATCTATATGACTGGATGGTCAAAGTACAGGAAGAGGTCTTATTAAAACAAGCTGAACTATTGGCAGATACCATTGAGCTGCACCCCAACCTCTTTGTAACAATTTTTATCTTGAGACAGGGAAGTTACACAGGCTGCCTCTGGGCTCAAACTTGAGATCCCTCTGCCTCTGCTCCCCAAGTCACTGGGATTAAAGATGTGTGCACCTGGCTGAAATATTCTTTTCAATAAGTGATGCATTTACATGCATCAAAATTCCAACATGTACACTGAAAATTTCCCTCCAATACATGTCCCATCATATACATTTTACATGTACAGTTAGTTTAAAAAAGTTTGTAGGATATTCATGATACTTTATAATAGTGTATTTTCTCATTGTACCAATAACACCTATCATTATATAAGTTTGTGAAATAAAGAAAATAATAAAGAAGAAAAATGATAATCCTCTATAATCTCACCATCCCAAGTTAAATTAACCATAATTAATAATTCAGTGTATTTTCTGTAAATATTTTTTCCTGTTTAGATCCAGGCAGAGCTGGAAAGGACTTCAGAGATTGTCTAATCCAACCTACTTATTTTGCAAATGAAGAGAACTCATTAAAAAATTGACTCTATTGCTGGGTGCAGTGGTGTACGCCTGTAATCCCGGCAGCTCTGGAGGTGGAGGCGGGGGGATCACAAGTTTGAGACCAGAGACAGTCTGCGTAATTTAGCAAGACCCTGTTGCAAAAAGTCAAAAAAATGGGCTGGGGGTGCAGCTCAGTGGTCCAGCACTTGCAAAGCATGTAGGTGCAAGGCCTTGGGTTCAACCCCCAGTACTGCAAAAAAAAAAGTTGACTCTATTTCTGATTTTTTTTTTGATTCTTGGGGGTTGAACCCAGGGCCTTGCACATACATAGCTTGCAAATGCTCTACCACAGGGTGGAACCCTCAGCTTATTTTTAATTTTTTTTTAGTTTGAGACAGGGTCTTGCTAAATTATGCAGGCTGCCTCTGGTCTCTAATTCATGATCTTTCTGCCTCTGCTTCCCAAGTCGATGGGATTACAGGCATGAGTCACTATCCCTGACTGACTCTATTTCTGATTTTGTTTCAATTTGTTTAAACAAGCATAGTAGACATTTATTGTATGCATCTCATTATGCAGTGTAGATGTGTTTGTATAAACTCTTGAGTTGCATCATAGACCCCCAGAGAGCTTCCCTAGACAAAGAGCCCGCTCTAAACTCGTGGGCTTCTAAGACCTTCCTGCTTTGATGATTGCCCTGTGAAGCTGAAGCAGCCATTTTGTGACCATGAGGCAAAAAAAAATAGAAAGAAAGAAAGAAAGAAAGAAAGAAAGAAAGAAAGAAAGAAAGAAAAGGAAGGAAGGAAGGAAGGAGAGAAGGAAGGAAGGAAGGAAGGAAGGAAGGAAGGAAGGAAGGAAGGAAGGGAGAAAGAAATTAAAGAAGAAAAAAGGACAAAAAGGTGAAGTTGAATGATAGAAAGAATATGTGTTCTAAATGATGGAACTGGGCTGCCAGACCAACTCAAGAATTGTCTTCCCTCAGATCTCTTGGTGAGAAAGTTAAATGCAACTAGACACAGTGGCATATACTTGTGATCCCAGCAACTCAGGAGACTGAAGCAAGAGAATCTTTAGCTCGAAGCCAGAAGCAGCCTGTGCAACTCTCTCAAATTCAAAAGTGAGAAAAGGGTGGAATATTCAGTGGTGGAATATGCTGGCATGTGAAGCCCTGGCTTCAACTCCTAGTACTGGAAAAAAAAAACATTTCTACTGTTTACTATTTTTAAAGCTGGATATTTTGTTACTTGTGGCCCTCAAATCTAAACTAACAAACCCTGGCCCCTCAAGTACATATAGGAATTTAACTATTCTCTGCCTTAGTGTCTTTATTGGTAAAAATAGGTAACATACACACATGATTTGCAAAATTATATATATGCTTTTTTATTCTACTTCTATCATCTAACAAAAATTATAACATTCTTCTGTGCTCCTCAACATGATCTTTGATAGATAGAGATTTCTGTCATGTTTTCTCATAATGACCCTATTGTTGAGCACTTACAATACTTTCAAAATTTCTGTAAGTAAAAATTGCAGTGAATTCTGCTTGTACATGAATTATTCTATCTTCCATTATTTTCTGAGGATAAATCTGCTTTGTTAGTGGAAATACTGTGTCAAATTTTAAAGCTTACCATATCAACTGCCAAATTGTCTTTTCTCTGCCACTACCCTCTTCATGACTTAACATTGCATTTAAGAACGTACAAGAGGATGGAACACTCCTTTCTTTCTTCCTTTCTTTTCCTTTCTTTTTTTGTGGTACTGGGTGGCTGAATGTAGGGCTTTGCACACAATATGCAAGCACTCTACCATTGAGATGCATCCCTAGCCCCCTTTTTAAAATTTTTATGTTGAGGCAGGGAAGTTATGAAGGCTACCTCTGGCTTTGAACTTGAGATCCCTCTGCCTCTGCCTCCCGAGTCACTGGGATTAAAGGTATGTGCCACTGCACCTGGCTGGAATACTCTTTTCTATAAGTGATGTATTTACATGGATCAAAATTCCAACATGTACACTGAAAATTTCCTTCCAATACATGTTTCCTCATTTTATAGTCTTCTCTTTATACGAAAATTTCTGGGAAAATTTTCCAAATATCTCTCAAATATATATAAGATCCTTGCAGGAAACTGAAGTTACAGTCAAACGAAATAATTTGAGATATTTAGTAATGAGATTGTTTACAAAAGTGAGGCCAGTTTCTGAGAAGCCCAAAGGAACAGTATAATACCAGGGGCTCAGTTAACAGACTTAGGTCTAAAAGGTGTGATGGAAGGGAACATAAACCTGAAGGCAGAAAGGCTATGTGAAGAAAGCAGCCATAGAGAGCCTTGATGTTCATAGTAGCATGCAGTAGAGTTTTATGAAGAGGATCTGGGTAAATAAATCCCCAGAACTCACTCCTCTCCTGATGAAACCCAACAAAAACCAGAGGATAAAGGAGTCTTTTTACACCATCTTCTTTGACACTAGATAGTCTAATTTAATGGCTTGGTCTTCTATGTTCAATGTTGGCATACAGAAGTATTCAGTTTCTCATAGATATACTGGCACTTCTTGCCAGTGCATTCTTTATTTCTTTAAAGCCAAAAGCATCCTATGGATCCTTCCAGAGAAATCTGTCAGGTGTAATTTTACTAAAAAGGAATTAAAAGGCTAGGCCCCACCCTATATATTTAAAGAGTTACACAAACTGCTTCTAGGCATCTTCAGTGCC
>VMDO01030417.1:0-20000 GCA_007922755.1 Pedetes capensis | reverse complement strand
TCTCACAGTACTGGGGGATTGAACCGAAGGCCTGGTACTTGCATGCTTTGCAGGTGCTATACCACTGAGCTGTACCCCCAGCCCATTTTTTCTACTTTTAATTTTGAGACAGGATCTTGCTAAATTACACAGACTGTCTCTGGTATCAAACTTGTGATCCTCCTGCCTCTGCCTCCCGAGTTGCTGGGATTCCAGGCTCGAGCCACTGCACCCAGCTGTGATTGCCTTTTTGTAAATTTCAGGGGCTGGGGGTACAGCTCAGTGAAAGGAGTGTGTACTTAGCATGGGCATGGGTCTGGGTTTGATTCTCAACACCAAAAATAAACAAGCAAACAAATTCCAGCCCCTCATACAGTAGTTGGCACACAGTAGGTGCTCTGCAAATGGCTGTGGAATGCCTGGCTGCACTATCTTGCATACAGAGCCTCTAGAGAGGTGTGACACAGAGACCCCTGTGGTGACCACCTTTTCTTTTCTTTTCTTTTCCAGTGCTGGAGGACTGAAGCCAGGGCCTCACACAGGCTTTGCGAGTGCACTCTGCCACTGAGCTGCACCCTCAGCCCCTGTTTTGTTTTTTATCTTAAAACAGAGACTCGCTAAGTTATGCAGGCTGCCCCGATCCTCCTGCCTCTGCCTCCTGGGTTTGTTGAGATGACAGGTCTGAGCCAGGGCACCCAGAGTAAGTCATCTTCTTAGGGAGTTAAGTTTTAAGTTGGCACATAATAAAATAGCCCACAAAATATTTGTTGAGTGAGTAATCTCCGAAAACCCTTTGGGAGGATGCCACAGTGGATTCCAGCAAATAGTTCCTCAGTTATTCATACACTCTCGTCCACTCAGCATTGCTTCACTCAGCACCTTCTGTGAGCCGGAAAATGTACTGGACAATAGGGCAGAGGATGAAAATAGTCTGCCGTTGTGGAGCTAACATTCTTGTAGGGGAGACACAGGATCAATAAAAAAGCAACAGAGTGCACAGGATGTCCATTCTGTGGTGAGGAAAAGCAAAGCCAGAGAAGGGACTAGATGGAGGCAGAAGTTAGGGAGGGTGGGAGGCTATTTTACATAAAATGGGGTAGGAAAAACTCTAATGATGAGCAGACATGAGCCCTGGGGGGCTGGGAGTAGAGCAAGTTGCCTGGCATGCATAAGGAACTGAGTTCTATCCCCAATATGGCAAAAAGGAGAAAAAGGAGGAAGAGGAGGAGAAAACTTTGTGGATGGATAAATGGGCAAGAGTAGTCTATCCATGGTAGAGGGAATAGCAAATGCAAAGGCCCTGGGGTGCCATTGTGCTTGGCTGCAAAAAGAACAGTGGGGAGGTCAGTGTACCTGAGTCTGTTGTTGTTGTTGTTGTTAAATGCCGTCCAGTCGGTATCCGACTCATAGCGACCCTATGTACAACAGGGGAAACACTATTGTCAGTGCTTCTCTGCTGTTCATAGGGTTTTCAATGGCAGATTGATTTTTGGGAGGGGGTTGCCAGGTCCTTCTCCCAGTACCTGAGTCTAGAGAGAGAAAAACAACAGGAGATAAGGCGGGAAGGGATGGCACACCTCACACACAGCCTGTAGGTCATGGACAGGTGTGAGGATTTTCTCCAAGTGAACAGGGAGCCGCTGGGAGGTTTGAACAGAGGAACAAAGTGACTTGACTTGTGTTTTGAAAAGCCCATGATGGCTAATTTCCATGATGGAGAATAAAGGGTGGGGGGTCAGGGAGGCAGCAGGGAGCCCACTGGGGAGGCAAGAAATGGTGGTACCTGGGTAGCAGCAGTGGAGAAGGAGAGGGCAGAGCATGGCCGCTGAGAGACAGAGGCGTGGTGTGTGTGGTGGGTCAGAAGAGGAGTCCAGGGCCCCCGAGGCTGAGGCCGGCTCACTGGGAAGACCAGGGAGGATCTGGGTGGGGTGAAAACAAATGGCTGGGTTGTGGGTATAGCACACATAGGTTCTGTGTTGGACATCTGGGGGTGGTGCCCAAGGCCAGGGCTGAGGGGGGTCTGGGCTGAGACCTGATCCCGGCCATCAGCAGGCAGGCCACACACAGAGCATCAGGACCTGAGAGCACCTGGGTAGCTAGAGGAGGGGTGGGGTAGGAAGGTGGGAAGTTGAGGAAGAACAGTGTGGTAGGCTGAAAGGGGTCCTGGCAGGGGGACGGGATCCCCAAGAGAGGTGGCAGGAAGAGAGGACACAGTCACCTGGTCACACTCGCACATGAGGACTGAGAGCCAGCCTTGGATTTGGCTGCCTGGGGTCATCATGGACCTCAAGGGCAGTTTCAGGGGAGTGGGGAAGAAAGGGAGGAGGGGAATTGAGACAGTCATTCCAGAAAGTTTCTGTTGTTGTTAGATGCCGTGGAGTAAGTGTCTGAGTCATAGCGACCCTTTGTACAGCAGGCGAAACATACTGTTAGTGCTCCTCTACTGTGAATGTATGGTTTTCAATGGCTGGTTTTTTTGTTTGTTTTTGTTTTTTGTTTTTGTTTTTTGGGAGTGGGTTGCCAGGCCCTTCTCCCAAGCCTACCGTACCTGGTGTTCCCAGGCGGTCTCCCATCTCAGTACTAACCAGGTCCGACCCACCCTGCTTAGCTTCCGAGATCGGACGCCACAGTGGTACCACTGCAGACAGGAAACTCTCAGAGAGGTTTTACTGGAAAGAAGAGCAAAGAAAAATGGCTCTATGCGTGCACGCATGCGTACAAGATCAGGAGACCAGCAGCATGACTGTGTGCGGATGTGAACGCGCTGGCCAAGCACCTCGCACTGCAGGAGAGACACGAGGAACTGCTGGTGACCACCTGGGAGGCGAGAGCGGACCTGCGCAGTGCCGGCATGGAGAGCGTGGAGGGCGCACTCTCAGAAACACACACTGGGCGTCCACGCATCAAGGCACGAGTGTAGGTGGTGCGCGGAACGGGAGGCGGTCGGGGAAGTTTCCTTATGATCTATCTCTTCTGTTTTCCCAATAAAACAGGAAGCAGGGTCACCATCATCCGGTCCTTTTGCCTTTTGGTGGTCCGGGTAGCTGTGGTCACCGCTGACCGCCAGATGAAATGCCTTCCTTGCACCCAGGGCCACACTGGGTAAAACCCTTCGAACACCAGGCTCCTGTTCAGCGTGGTGACAGCCACACGCTGCTGCATGTGCAGAGACCTGGACCATCGGGGGGGCTGAGGCCGGCCACATCCCCATGTTGGGTGCGCGCTTGCAGAGGGGAAGGGCGCATTACTCCGTAGCAGTGCCTGGAGCAAATCGCGTCTCTCCGGGTCTTCTGCGTCCATGGTCCTGATGAAGACCCCGCCCAGCACAGGCCGCTGCCCACTACAGGTCAGTTTTCTCCTCTCCAGGATGCGTCCTCTCTCATCACTCCTCAGAAGGGCGCAACAGCATGGCAGGGAGAGTAACCCAGGCTGAAAGGAGGAAGACCAGGGCTAAGGCAGAGAATTCTAGAACCTCACACTGGGCGGGCCAGGGCCTCTTCTCCAGCACCGTTGTGTATTTGACAGGCATGCGGGATGGGGTTCAGCGCCACACCATGTACAGAGCAGCGGAACCTCCACCGCCCCCATCAACATCCACACCACTGTCACCACCCTCTGCGTGGTGAGCATTTACTTCCTGGGGCCCAACTGTGTCCCATCTTGTCCTCTCAGATGCTCTGTGGTGGTCACTCTTATTGAGTAGCTGAGATGCAACCCCCGGAACCCCTCCTTTCATCCCTCTGTTAAAATCTTGACTGCAGATCTCAGCTACAAGGCAGAAGGGGGCTCCCCTTGAAACCCAAAGGCAGTAAATTTAAGACCAATAAAGGGAAGTTTTGCTTCACAGTGAGGGGACGCTGGCTAAAAATACTAGTGGCTGCAAGAAGTATTTAGGTGAATTCGTAGATAGTTGATCTTCATACGACAGCTGGAGTGATCTCTTAAAGGCGTTATTTAGATCACAACACTGCTGTCCAAAACTGCCCACTGCACTCAGAACAGACCTTGCCCTGGCACGTCCCTTGCCTTCTCTTTTGTCCTCCTCTCCTTGCTCTCTTGGCTTTGGCCATGCTGCTCCCTCTGCATTTCCTTGAAAGCCAAGCAGTTCCTGCCTCAGGGCCTTTGCACATATCCTTCCTTCTGCTGGTTCACTGTCCTCCTCTGCTCTTTGCCTAGATGGCTTTGTGTGAGTGTGTGTGTGCGTGTGTGGGGGGGGGGTATGTGGATCTTAGGGGTTGAACCCAGGGCTTGGCACATACTATGTAAATGCTCTACCACTGGGCTGTACCTCCAGCCCATTTTTTATTTTTTATTTTTGAGTCAGGGTCTCGCTGAGCTGTATGGGCTGCCTCTGTCCTTGAACTCATAATCCTCCTGCCTCTGCCTCCTGAGTATTTGGGATTATAGGCATGTGCCACTGTGCCCAACCCCAGTGTCTCTTTCTCATCCTCCATACCTCAGCCTAAATATCATCTCCTCTAGGGGATTTCCCTGCATGACCACCCAGCTGAGTCAGTTACTGGTCACTCTGTCTCTGTCATCTGTTCCTTTCCTTCCCCGCTCTTTAACATAACCCACAATCTTTTATTTATTTACTTGCTTTTTATTGGTCTCCTTCCCCCAGACAGTTCTGTGAGGTCAGTGTCTTCATCTGTGTGTCCCTGGCACAGTACTGGCAGTACTGCCTGTGTGATGGATGCTGTCCTAAGCTCACATGTACCAGGTGTGAGCAAAAAATGTAGTGAAAGCTGCTGCCAAATGCCAGCCAGCAGAAAGGCAGGATCTAGAGTACTGGAAGGGGCACGTGGGACCTAGGAACAGGGTGTGATGAGTTTCAGCTTGTTCAGTGCAGTCTGTCCGGTGTGACTGCTAGGGTTAAAAGAAAAACAGCCTGAGAAATGGGCAGTTTCACCCTCCATGGTGACAACGTGCTGAGGCTCACGTCGCTTCTGAAACAGCGATTTTTGTCAAATAAAAAGGGTACAGCGCGTCCTCATCCACCTTATTCACTGGGTCTGGCACCCTCACTTCTGGCTCTTCCTGAAAGCCAAAATGACCATGAGAGGTAAACGTTTGGAATTGATTCAGGACATCGAAGCAGCCAAACAGCACAACTAAGGACAATCTCGGAAGAGAACTCCCAGAACTGTGTCAGAAAGCAGTGAGAACGAGGGGTAAGTGTGTTTGAAGCCAGGGGGAGGATTTTGAGGGAGAGCAATGGCAACGTGTCTTTTACTATACGATTTTTTTTTTTTTAATTTAAACATTCACTGTCTTTTTTTGATCATAGCTCATACGACTTAACTCCTTCAGGCCTCATATAGAAAGCATGTGAGGGAGTTCCAATTACTGTCATCATATTACTGTCCTTTTATTGCTGTCATTTTATAGATAAGGAAACGAAGGCACAGATTGTATAGTGACTTTCCTAACATCACTGCTAGTAATCAAAGAGATTGAAGTCCAGGCAGAGGAGCTCCAGGGTCTATGCTCTTAATCACAACTCTGTGTCCCTCTCCTAGGTCCATTGAGAAAGTCCTCAATAGACTTTTTTTTTTTAATGGTACTGGGGATTGAACCCAGGGCCTCGCACTTGCATGCTCTGCAAGTGCTGGACCACTGAGCTACACCCCTAGCCCATTTTTTTACTTTTTGAGACAGGGTTACGCAGACTGCCTCTGGTCTCGAACTTGTGACTCTCCTGCCTCTGCCTTCTGAGCCGCTGGGATTACAGGAGTGCACCACCATACCCAGCCTCAGTAGACATTTGAAGATTGGATGACTGAGAGGCAGAGAGATTGGTACAAAGGGCCCTGAAATCAGACAGATGTGGATTTAGGGTTAGCTCTCTCACCTGTGAGCTTAGGTCCCAGGTCCTAACTCTATTAAAAAAACAAAACCAGCCAGGCACGGTGATGCACAGCTGTAATCCCAGCACCTGGGAGGCTAAGGCAGGAGGATCGAAGGTTGGAGGCCAGAGGCAGACTGTGTAACTTAGCAAGACTCTGCCTCAATTAAAAAAAAATTTTTTTTTTAAAGGAGCTGGGTTTAACTCAGTGGCAGAGCACTTGCAAAGTATGCATGAGGCCTTGGGTTCAGCCCTCCCAGTACCACAAGAAAAAGAAAGAAAGAAAGAAAGAAAGAAAGAAAGAAAGAAAGAAAGAAAGAAAGGAGAAAAACAGAAAAACAAAACCAAAAAATTTCCCTGAGAATCCTTCAAACCAATAAGAAAAAACTAAAATGGCCTAATTAAAAAGTGGGTAAAATGCTAGAATAGGCAACTCAAAGAAATGCAAACTAAACTGAAAAATAAGCACCTAAAAAGAGGCTTCATTTTATTAGGGAGGTGCCAATGACGGGAGACCAGTGAGGACCAATAAAGAAGTCTGATAACACTAAGTGTTGGTGAGGACGCACCAACTGGAACTCAATCTCTGTGGCAGAGGAAGGAATCCGCAGCGGCTAACTGCTACAGGCTCTTCAGGCAGCAGTATTGCAGCACTTTGTAAAGCTGGTGTGTGCATTCCCAATGACCTGTGGGTGCAGTCCTAGGTAGCAGCTTAGAGAAACTCCTACATATACGCACCAAGAGATTGTGGCAGCCCCACTGGTGATGGCCCAAAAAACTGGAAGCAGTCTATGTGCTCACTGACTAGAGAATGAGTAATGTAACAATTTAGATAATAGAGTACTAGACAGCAGAGAAAATGAATGAATGACAGCTAAAAGTGCAAAATCATGTCTGTTTTAGAAACAGGGATACAGGAAAGCAATCAAAGAAGGCATATACACTGTATAATTTATATAAAGGTCCAAAAGCAAATAAAACAATATGTTGTATAGGGTCTGTCCCTACCTGGTGAAACTTTTTTCCCCCCAAAGCAAAGAAATGGGGACCACAAAATTCAGGAGAAATTTCACTTTCAGAGGAAGGTGGGAAAGAGACTGGGGAGAAATGGCTAGGTAGCTGCAATAGTAAAGTTCTAATTCTTAAATTTTTGTTGTTGTTAGGTGCTGTCAAGTCGGGTCTGCCTCATAGCAACCCTATGTACAACAGAATGAAACACTCCCCGACACCGTGCCTTGCAGACCATCTTTTTTTTATGTTCAAGCCCATTGTCGCAATCATTGTTGTCAATCCATCTAGTTGCCAGATTCCATCTTTTTTTGTGTGTTCATCAAATATTACATAATAAAAACAAGTTTGAGGGCTCTGGTGTGGCTCAGTGGTACAGCACTTGCCTAGCATGCATGAAGCTCTAGGTTCAAGACCCAGTGCAAAAAGAAAAAAAAAAAATATATATATATATATATATACATATGTTGTTGTTGTTAGGTGCCGTCGAGTCGGTATCCTACTCATAGTGACCCTCATAGGATTTTCAATGGCTGACTGTTTCGGGATTGCCTTGGGAATAGATTGCCAGGCCCTTCTCCCATTTTTGCGGTGCTGGGAATTGAACTCGGGACCTCAGAGACTGCAGCACAGTGCTCTACCCACTGAGCTAAATCCCAGCCCATATATATGTGTGTGTGTGTGTGTGTGTGTGTGTGTGTGTGTGTGTGCCAGTACCAAGCTGTTTTTGCAACCACTGCTCTATAGTATAGCTTGAAGTCAGGAATTGTGATTCCACCTGCGTTCGTTTTGCAGCTTAAGAGTGTTTTGGCTATACGTGGTCTTTTGTGGTTCCATATGAATTTTTGGGTCATTTTTTCTATTTCTGTGAAGTCAGTCAGTGGAATTTTAATGGGTATTGCATTAAATCTATAGATACCATGCAGAAACTTCTAAGGAGAGGGCAGGAGATGCAGATGGGAGCCTCCCTGGAGCTTCTAGAGGCCAGAGTTTGGAGAAAAGCGTGGCCTATGCCAGAGTCAGATGTCACAGAGGGCTACGAAGCCACTAGATCCAGCCAACAAGGTCAATGCCCTGGACAGGAACATTTTTCTGGTGTGGTAGGGACCAAACTTGGGAGAAGCTCATGACCAAGGGCCTTCTCAAGGTGCACACGGTGATCATGCTGCTGCTATATTTGGGCCTATTCCCAAAAAAGGAATCCAGTGGAATGTGGAAACTATCAGACAATATCATTAATATCACACACAAGCAAAATTTTACTAAAGATCATTCAAAAGTGACTGTAATAGTATACACACAGGGAATTGCTGGAAAATCAAGCCCATTTCAAAAGAGGGTTGGGGAACCAGGGACATCATTGCTGATGTCAGGTGGATATTAGCTGAAAGCAGAGAATACCAGAAAGATGTCTATCTATGTTTTATTGACTATGCAAAGGCATTTGACTATGTGGATCATAATAAATTATGGATAACACTTCAAAAAATGGGAATATCAGAGCACCTAACTGTACTTGTTGGGGAACCAGGGACATCATTGCTGATGTCAGGTGGATATTAGCTGAAAGCAGAGAATACCAGAAAGATGTCTATCTATGTTTTATTGACTATGCAAAGGCATTTGACTATGTGGATCATAATAAATTATGGATAACACTTCAAAAAATGGGAATATCAGAGCACCTAACTGTACTCATAAGGAATCTGTACATGAACCAGGAGGCAGTTGTTCTAATAGAACAAACACTGCCTGGTTTAAAGTTGAGAAAGGTGTGAGTCAGGGCTGTATCTCTTCAATTTATATGCTGAGCAAATGATCTGAGAAGCTGGACTTTATGAGGAAGAACGGCAGCATCAGGATTGGAGGAAGACTCATTAACAAACTGTGTTATGCAGATGACACAACTCTGCTTGCGGGAAGTGAAGATGATTTAAAACATTTACTGATGAAGATCAAAGAACATAGCCTTCATTATGGATTTCAACTAAACATCAACATAACAAAAATCTTTTCGACTGGGTTATTATGCAACTTCACAAGAAATGGAGAAAAGATTGAGGTTATCCATAATTTTGCTTTACTTGGCTCTATAATCAACACCTGTGGAAGCAGCAGTCAAGAAATCAAAAGATGCATTGCTTTGGGAAAAGCTGTGGCAAAAGATCTCTTTAGAGTATTGAAAAGTAAAGATGTCACATTGAAGATGAAAGTGCGCCTGACTCATGCTGTGGTATTTTCAGTCACATCATATGGTTGTAAAAGATGGACATTGAACGAGGGAGACAGAAGAATTGATGCTTTTGAATTATGGTGCTGGAGACAAATATTGAACATACCATGGACTCCCAAAAGAACCAACAGATCTGTCCTAGAAGAAGTGCAACCAGAGTGCTCCTTGGAAGCAAGGATGGCTAGACTTCGTCTTTCCTATATTGCACATTTAGTCAGGAGGGACCAGCCTCTGTTTTATCTCAGTTGGTACAGTGCCGCTGTGTGGTTTTTGAGGCCCTGGATTTGGTCCCCAGCACTGCAAAAATGGGAGAAGGATGTGGTGCTACAGACGAATGTTGAATATACCATAGACAGCCAAAAGAACCAACAAATCTGTGCTAGAGGAAGGGCAACCAGAGTGCTCCTTGGAAGCAAGGATGGCTAGACTGTGTCTTATGTATTTTGGACATGTAGTCAGGAGAGGCCTGCAGCAGTAGCCCTGTGGCATCCGATCCCGTCAGATCTCGGAAGCTAAGCAGGGTCAGGCCTGGTTAGTACCTGGATGGGAGACCACCTGGGAACACCAGAATCTGTAGGATTGGGAGAAGGACCTGGCAACCCCCTCTCAAAAATCAATCTGCCATTGAAAACCCTATGAACAGCAGAGAAGCACTGACAATAGTGTTTCCTCTGTTGTACAGAGGGTCGCTATGAGTCGGATACCGACTCGATGGCACCTAACAACAACAACAACGTCAGGAGAGACCAATCCATAGAGAAAGACACGGTGTTTGGGAGAGTGGCAGGTCAATGAAAAAAAGGAAAATCCTCCACCAGATGGATTGACATAGTGTCTGCAATAATGGGTTTAAACATAAATAAGATCGTGTGCCTGGCACAGAATCGGGGAGTGTTCCAATCTGTTGTACACAGGGTCACTATGAGTCAGACTCGACAGCACCTAACAACAACAACAACATAACTCTGGTCCCTCTGCCACTCACACTCCTCTAGTGTCTGTTCTGGGGGGTCTGCAAACTCCACAAGTGACCACCAGGAGCCAGGCTAAGCGTGCTGTCTCATTTGAGCTTCCTTGCAATCCCAAGAGGTCTGCCTTACTCTCACCCTCCTGGTACAAATGAGCGGACTGAGGCTCTGGGGTCAGGGACTTTTCCGAGGCTGGGGGTGGGTTCCATCCCTAAGTTCTGGGGCACAATCAGGAGCGACACCCCCATCACCTGAACTCGGTGCTTCTCACACACTATCCTGCACACAGATCACCTGAGATTCACCTGGAGCCACAGGCACTGGGGCCCCCAAACTGCAGCAATTCTCATTCTGCAGGTGTAAGCAGTGTTTGGGGATCTCTACTGTTAACCAGCATCCAGGTGACTCCGCGTAGGTGAGCTGAGGCTGCGTTCACCGTACCCTTTGCTGGGCAGATGGTGGGATTTCAGGCTTGGTGTAGTCTGGACCTGAAGCTACTGGTTTCTGCCCATCGGTCTGGGCTCTGGCTGCAGCTGGGAGCGGACTGGGGCTGGGGGAGGCACAGGGTGGTAAAAAAACAACAGGAAGCTCTGCTTTTATTAGCCCTGGGTCTTCACAGCTGCAGGTGAGTAATCTGATTTCTGCGGCGTCCTGTTTTCTCCGCTGCCTGGCGGTTCCTCGACACCCACTCACCTGCCACCAGCCACGGGAGAGAGGGCAGGCAGCAGGGAGGATGGGCGTGGGGACCTGCCCGCCTGGGTCCCTCGCCCACGCCACCCCGTCTGCAGTGCACCTGCCGCTGAGCGGTGGGGAGCTGGGCGTTCGCTGCTAGGGGCAGGGGAGGTGACGCATATGCCCGCCGCATCGCGGCCCTGCGCCCTCCCGCGCCCTCCATGTCCCAAGTGGCTCCCCAGCTCTGGGCACTCCCCTATCACGAGGCCTGGTGCAATCTCCCACCTCCCCCGCTGACTCCTGAGCCTTAGTCGCTCCTCTGTTAAACTGGCCGCCATCCACCTGCCAGTGTCAGGTGGCTGAGATGGGGGAAGTGATGGTAAACTTACAAATTAAATGCTGGCTCAGTAACCGGGGATTCAGGTTAATGCGCAGAGAGGCCAGTTTCTTAATTGTCCTCTGCCTCCGTTTCTTCATCTGTAAAAGGAGAATGAGCAGCCTTTCTTCATAAGCAGATAATGCTCATGAGTTGGGTGGAGTGATAGCTGTCATTTGGATGTTCTTATGCTGCTGTTGGTCCCATCCAGAGCTGCCATTCTCCCTTCCTGTTCAGGGCAGCTAGTTTTCTTCAGCCTGCAGCCGTAGCATTGTGGCGGCTGATCTTGTCAGATCTCGGAAGCGAAGCAGAGTCGGGCTTGGTTAGTACTTAGATGGGAGACCGCCTGGGAAGACCAGGTGCTGTAGGCTTGGGAGAAGGACCTAGCAACCCACTCCCAAAAAACAATCAGCCATTGAAAATCCTATGAATAGCAGAGAAGCACTGACAACACTGGTTCGCCTCTTGTACATGGGGTCACTAGGAGTTGAACACTGACTCGACGGCACCTAACAACAACAGTTTTTCTCAGTTCTCACCTCCTGTCTGGGATCAGAACCAAGGTGTAAGCAAAGATTTCCATCTGTAAAATGGGGTTCATAACACCGGCCCTGATGGGGCACAGAGATGTAAAGACTGAGGGAGAAAATAAACCCAGAAACGCTTTGTCAACTAAAATGCAATCTACCTGTGAAGAGCGGTAATTATTTCTTCTAGGTGCCTCTTTGTCCTAAAGGGTCAAGGATGAGTCCAGAACCAAGACAGACTTAGCGGCGGAGTGTCCCAGGATCCACTAGGGAAGGGCCACTTGGCACACATCCTCACCCACCATGCTCACTCCAGGGTGCAGCTGGCCCCAGGGTGGGGACGGAGGTCAGCGCAGCCCTCCTCTTGAGGTCTTGGTCCAGTCAGCTCCAGAGGGCAGGCCTGGGTGTCTTGGGAACAGAGGGGAGGGAAGAAGAGACTGTCTAGGGCTGGGGCAAGGCTGAGGTCCTGGGGTGGAGGACTCCCCGGAGGTGGTAGCTGTGGTGGGTTGTGGTGGGGAGAGGGGTAAGACACAGACAAATTCCAGCAGGAAAGCCCAGGGACAAGGAAGCATGAAGTGTGTTTAAAGAAAAGGCAGGGTGGGGGGAAGAAATGGTTCAAGATGAAGCCAAACTGGAAAGGACCCTGAGTCCCCCCTGGGGAGCCCAGACTATCGTGAGGTTGATGGGGAGCCCTGCAGGGTTGGAAGCAGGGGAATGACATGTTCACATGTGGGTTCTAGAAAGATCGCTGCAGCAATAGCTGTGGATGAAGGAAAGATGGACAAAAGGAAGGAGCTGGGACGGGAGGGCAGAGAAAGTTGCTACACTGGATTGAAAGTGACTTGAATCAAGAGAACAGTAAGAGAGAGTGAGAAGGGGACAGATTGGAAGAACTTTCTGGAACAGAGCAGTAGTGCTTACAGGGAACAATTTGAGGGTTGTTGTAAGGTGCTGTTGAGTCCGGTTCAACTCATAGCGACCCTATATACAACAGAACGAAACACTCCCTGACACTGTGCCATGCCCGGCACCATTGTCAGTGCTTCTCTGCTATTCATAGGGTTTTCAATGGCAGATTGTTTCGGGATTGTTTCTGGAATAGGCTGCCAGGTCCTTCTCCAATTTTTTCAGTGCTAGGATCGAACCTAGGCCCTCAGAGAGCACAGAGCTCCCCACTGAACTAACTAGATCCCCCCTCAAATGTCCCAAAACAGTCAGCCATGGAAAACTCTATGAGTAGTAGAGAAGCACTGACATACTGTTGGGCATAGTGTTGGGGAGTGTTTTGTTCTGTGGAACATAGGGTATTAATCAGGAATCTTTTGGTTATAAGTGACAGAAACTCAATTAAAAGTAGGTTAAGGAAAACAAAAATAAGGGGAAAGAACAAATTTAGTGGTTCCTTATATTGAAGTTTCAAGGGTGAGTCAAACTTCAGGCATGGCTAGATCCATGGTTTCAAATGTCATTGGGTTATCACCCCTCACCTCCATCCATAGGTTCTGTTTCCGGCTTTCTTTAAGAATGGGCCTCGTCTCCTTCTTCGGTTCCTGGAAAGGGACTCACATGTTCACATTCCACCAGCTCACACTTGAGAAAGAGAAAGCCAGTCCTTCCCACACTAGCTCCAGGGAAAGTCTTAGGGAAGGTTCTGATTGGCTCAGCTTGTATTACACTTCCAAGCCCAAGCCAATTATTGCATTAAGGAAAATGTGATTGGTCTAGTTACCCTCCCTAGTGGGTGGGGCCCTGCGATGGATACCCTACCAGCCCACCTAGATGAGAAGGAAGAGGGGCAGAGAAAAACTGCCAGGCAGATGAGATGAAAATAAATCCCTGCCTCCGCTCACCGACAGGCTTGAATGCAGAACCCTGGTTTGGACTGAACTTGGGGAGGAGACTGAGAAATGTGAGTGAGGTTCTGGGGAGGCAGGGACTTCAAGGGAAGAAAGATGTTCTGCACAGAGGGAATGATCACAGGTAAATTCTGGACTGGATCCTTTGCTCTCGCTCTTCTGGGCCCCATCTGTCCACCTCACCAGGTAGGACCTAGTGGCACACATTCTGCCAGCTCCCACAGCAGAGCTCGTTTGCTTAGCTGGGAAGGCAGATGAGAATAGACACCCAAGCCCATAAGGTGGCTGGGGCATGAGTGGGAGGACGCTGAGGAAGGCTAACCCCAGTATCTGGCATGCAGTAAATGCCCAGTTAATGGGAGCAATGCATGGTGCTAGCCTGCAGCCGTAGCCCTGTGGCATCCAATCCCATCAGATCTCTGAAGCTAAGCAGGATCTGGCCTGGTTAGTACTTGGATGAGAGACCGCCTGGGAATACCAAGTGCTGTAGGCTTGGGAGATGGACCTGGCAACCCACCCCTTAAAATCAATCTGCCATTGAAAACCCTATGAACAGAAGAGAAGCTCTGACAATACAGTTTCACCTGTTGTGTGTAGGGTCGCTAGAGTCAGATACCGACTTGACAGCACCTAACAACAACAACAACATCCATGGTGTTGGAGAAAGAAATAGTGGTGGTGGCAGTTGTGGCCCCCAGAGGCCTGCTGTCCTGATGGAGCAGAAAGGAGAACTCATACATTTTAGCACCACTGTGGTATCATTCATTCAGTCATTCGGCTATCTTTGACAAGTACCTATGCCACACATGGCAGACGTAAAGAAGGCAAGCACACTGGAGTCTGAGGCCGTGAGGGGAAGAGACCTGATGGTCCCTATGGCCCAGGCATAAGTGCCTAGGGAGGGACTAGACTGTGGGAACTCTGAGAAGCATGGTCCACATTGAAGCACTAGGGCATCTTGCTAAGATGGCCGTATCTGAGGTGAGGCCTAAAGACACTGCGCATGCTCCATGTGCCCAGCATTTCCACATGAAGTAACTAGTTCTCTCCTCTGTGAGTGAGGGGATGGGGCCCAGAGAGCATGGGCAGCTTGCTTAAGGTGGCCAGGGCCAGCCTAAGGCCCAGCCCCACTGGGGGAATCTTGGGTAAGGAAGAGAGGAGAGACAGCAAGCCAGATGGAGGGAAGGATCATGGGAGCCAGTCCCCTGGGATGGGAGTGGAAGCCAGGTGTCCCCAGAGTGGGACAAACACTATAGGACACAGGCAAGGTGAGAACCACGACCTCCAGCAAGTCCTGTACCTCTTGGAACTTCCATTTCCTCCTCTGGAAGATGGGGATACAGATGTCTGTTGTCCCCATTGAGCAGGTGAAGAAACAGTTTGATCAGGGCAAACTGGCTACAGAGCCCCCAAGCTGAGCGCCCTGCTGTGCCTCTGCAGGAGGGGCTTGGGTGTGCAGCCTCGCTGAAAACCCTCCTGGCTGTCAGGAGGAGCACCCCACGAAAGGGGGTGCTCCTTTGGAGTGCCCTCAGAGAGTTCCCTGGGTCCACTTGTGCTCCTATCCAGAAATTCAGTCCTTGGGGGGTGTGGGGGGGATGCCGCAACTATAAATGGAGAAACTGAGCCGGGAAAGTGGGAGTGACTGTGCAGGGTCACAAAGGAGCTGGTGGTGGGATCCATCTAGAGTACCAGCCACCTGACACCTGGTCCCATTCTCCTTCTCCATTGCAAACATCCATTCCTCACAAATGGCCTGCTCCCACAGGGCCCAGTGGCCTGCACCTGTAATCCCAGCACTCGGGAGGCAGGAGGATGGAGAGTACCAGGCCAGCCTGGGCTACATAGTGAGACCCTGTCTCCAAAACAAAACCCAAACCAAACCAACAAAACAAACCCCACCAAAACAAAAATGAAACAAAAAATCCCCAAAAACCTGTTACTGTGCCCCCAGGGTAGCAATCCCTTTAGGTCATCCACATTTAATAGGGGCCAGGCACTTCCCCTTCCTATATCTCTGACCCTCCAAACCACCCCAAGAAGTGTCATCCAGGGCAGGTCTAGAAACAGGTGGCTCTATACACATCATACATGGTTTGTTAATAGCCTGTTTCCAAACGTGGAGTAACTGATGTCTCTCTGACCACCCTGTAAGTTATACGGCCCATGTTTTACAAATGAGGAAACTGAGGTTCAGAGGTGTGAAGGAACTGTCATAAGCATCGGTGACTCCAGGCAGGGGGGCCTTGTCCCCACCCCAAGCTGCTGTCAGACAAATGCTGAGAGGACCTGTGTGGGGACGTGAGAGGGGGACAGAAGGCCATGAGGGAGTAACAGTTACCGTAGTGGCTAAACATGTGACCCAGAGGTCAGGCTGCCAGGGTTCGAATTCTCCCCTCCCTATCACTTCCCAGTTCTATCCTCAAGGGGGCGACTGATCGTCTCCGAGCCTTGACTTCCTCATCTGTAAAATGGGGATAATAGTAACTCGCCTACCTCCCTGGAGGGGTGGGAAGGTAGTGAGTGTGTACACATAGGGAAGTGGGTGATTTACGAACACTTTGTAGAAGGGCTCCCATGGCATGCAAGGTCCTCTGCCGTCCTGCAAAGCCTCAATCTGGTGCCTCCCTTTTCTCATCCGCTAAGTGAGGTGGGTGTTCACTGTTTGATGAATCAGTTGTGCAGGATGCTTTAAAAGTACCTGGCGCATGATAAATGCCCAATGACTGTTGGCGTCTTAAATACATTGCCAGCTAGTAAATATGTTTAAGTGCCCATGAACATGGTAAGTGCTTCCCATTCATCATGTTATTTAATTATGTTTAATTTTCATAGCTCCTCCCATTTTACAGGTGAGAAAACAGAGGCTCTGGGAGGTGCAGTGATTTGCCCAAGGCGATAAATCTTGACAGCCAATGAGTTTGCGTGTAGAGCCATGTCCCTGACCACAGCCCCAACTTCCTCCCTGTTTATAAGGGTCCCTTCCCCACCCCCTGGGAGCTGAACCTGGGGGCCTGAGGTCACACTTCAGGTAGGTGCCATCTGCAAGGACCTAGTCTTCTGGAGATGGCTCCTGAGGCCCTTGCTTGGGGAGACACCCCCACATCCAGCTGGGTTGGGGCCCTGTCACCTCTAGCACCTCATCCGTCCATCCTGTCCCCTTGAGCTTCCTCTTGAGGTCACTAAAGGCCCTGGCCCAGGTGGGGTGGGAGCCAACGGGTGACAATGACCGATTTAGAAAGTAAAGTTGCTTCTCAAACAAATAAGAAGAGGAAAGAAAGAACCGGCCTGCCCGCTTCCTGCCCCACTCTCTCCCAGCACCTGGGGTGCAGCTGCAGGTCCTTGCTGCTTGTTTGCGCGTCCTGCCTGCGGAGGAGCCTCTTCTTAGCCCCTCCCGGGGGTGCGGGAGGATTGTCACGCCAATGGAAATAAGCACTCTCCATGATTGTTGTATTGTCATCATCTTGAGCATTGTTTGGGACAACAATACCAATAATCACCACACTTTGGGTTTCTGCAGCGGGGAGAGGGGTTACCAGCTCCGACTGGGGAGCACCCTCCCTGACTCTGCAGTGGGTGAGGTCTAGAGGCCTGCACGGGCACTGCGTCTCTCTAGGCCTCAGTTTCCTTGTCTGCCAAATAGGGATGGGCTGAATGGGAAGCTGGATGAGGCAAGCATGGCGTAGAAAGTACAGTGCACCGCTCTGGAGGCAGCCACTCAGTCGAGGGCTCTGAAAGCCAGGGTCGCCCAGGGACACGGTTTTAAGCCCCTCTGTGGCTATGGTTGGAAAGGGCAATGGACTCAGAGGTAGAAGAGTCATAGAAACACCCTCGTGTTTCAACCACTGGGTTTTTTTGTTTTTGTTTTTGTTTTGGGATACTGGGAATGCTGAACCCAGGGCCTTGTGCATACTTTGCAAGTGCTCTACCACTGGGCTGCACCCCCAGCCCTTTTTTAAAATTTTTTATCTTGAGACAGGGTCCTGCTAAGGTGTCCAGGCTGCCTCTAGCCTCCAACCTGTGACCCCTCTACGTCCCCCTCCCAAGTCGCTGGGATGACAGGCACGGACCACGGCGCCCAGCTTTCTAGCCACTGCTTTAAGCGTGTTATATATGAGCACTCATTTCATCTGTACCACAACCAAAGGAAGTAGATGCTACCATCATCTCCATTCCACAGATGAGGACGCTAAGACACAGGGACGCGACTTGTCCAAGGTCAGCACAGCTGGTGCGGTCCAGACTGTGCACCCAGCCTGTCTGGGTAGTGTCAGTGCTCTGAGCTGCTGTGGGCCAGGGTCTAGCTCTGAGGGTCTGATTTGCTTTGTGACCACGGGCAAGTCATTTGACTTCTGCATCTCAGTTCTTCATCTATACAGAACAAGCAGCGCAAATGGCTACCTGTGGATCTCCTATACTTTGAAGGAAGCATGATGTGACTACCACTGGAGACAGTGTAAAAACAGACAATTACTCTAGCAGAGGCTCAGGAAGCCATGGCTGTCGGTGATACGATTTTTATTAGTTTTAAAGTCACAGACGAGAGCTGGCCAAGAGGATGCTGGGGGCCTTGCCCAGCTCTGAACATCTAAATCCTGTGGTTGCAGCTGGGGAGGCAATTCTGGGAGGCACCTGGTGAGAGGTGGCTCCACCCATTTGTTAGGGCTAAAAAAAAAATCCCTGAGGCCACCACCGGGCAATCTAGCAGTCATCTGCTCTAATTAATGGCAAACTCTGCAACCCTGCTTCCTGTCCCCACCCCACTCCCATGAGCTGTGTGGCCCTGGAGAAATCACTTGACCTCTCTGCCACTCAGAAAAAAGGACACTGACCTTGCAGAGTGTTTTTGGAACATAGGTAGTGCCTGACAACATGTAGTTGCTGGGAAGCCATGAGACCCAGGGTTTGTGGGTCCACCTGCATTTCACTCCTGGCTTGGCCCCTTTCTGTCGTATGACCCTGGGCAGATTACTTGGACCCTCTGAGCCTCATTTCCACCACTGGAAAAGGGGTTAGCACAGCCATTGAAACACAGTAGGTGCTGAAGGCCGTGTGGCTATGGTTGGTGTGACCACTTACTGCCCTTGAGAGGGCTGTGCAGAGGCCCTCCAAGGCCCTCCAAGGCCCTGGGTACTATGTTCTCTCTTACACTGGGTCTCTCCATTTGCCCCTCCAGGACTCCCATCTACCCTTCACCTGTTCTTTGCCCCGGTGGGTGATCTGTGGGGGGGGACATCAGTGCCCCTTACCCTCTGGCTTGGGTGGGGCAGGAGGGCAGAAGACAGCTGGTGAGTGGGCACTGGTATGTCCTCCCCCAGCCTCTCTGCGAAGGTTGCCCCAGTGGGGCTGTGTCTTCCCCTTATCGTTCCTATGGGGTGGCCCTGTGCCTATGGTCTCTCACCTGGTCCAGGTGACCTCTGCCTTCCCCCCACCCCTCTAGGTCACATGTGGTGACAACTCCCACGTTGCCAGTCCCGGGCCACTGCACCATTCCTTGATTAACCAGCCTTTGATTACAGCTCTTCCCATTAGTCAGTTGAGTGTGATCTGCCTCCTGCCTGGGCCTCAACCTTGGCTTTTGTATGACACGTATCCTGCTGTGTCCGTCAGATGCCAGGGACGAGCAAGTAGTGAAAACCCACACTGCTTTCACTTGGATGTCTTTATCCGCGGAGTCAACTTCTGCTGGGTGTCTGCCATGTTCTTGGCTCTGTGCAGGGACCTGGGAGGACAGGTGACTGAGGGACAGTCCCTGCCTCAACGAACCCCTGAGCAAGTCAGGGAGACACCTAAACAGTCAACTATAACAAGACTCCTGAAAGCCCCACTGGCATAGGCAAGCCTGTGGCAAGGCCGGGGAGAGACCCCTTAAGCCCAGGGCGGGACAGCAAAGGCTGGGCAGCCCGAGGACTTTGGAGCAACATCTTTTATTTTCTATTTAAGTAACATATTCACTTCATGTGTACAGGGCCCTGGATTCCATCCCCAGCATTCCAAAATAAATTTTAAAATCTATAAAGAAATAAATTGCTTTATTTAACCCAATGTTTCAAAATGCTGTCAATACATAACATTGTTAATTACAGATTACACAAAAATTCTTGAGGGTTTTCTTGTTTTGTTTTGTTTTTTAACATTTTCCCCGTCTTCAACCACTGCTGTGTATTTTACACTCAATGCATCTCAGCTCAAGCTGGCCACTTTCCTAGGGCTCGAGAACAACAAGTGACAAGTATTTGGGCCACATGTCACCTGGCCCTCGTGACAGCTCCAGGAGAAAGGGGGACTTTCTTCCATGTCACAGAGCAGGAGGCAGAGATTTGGAGAGTTAGGTCATTGGTCTGAGGTCACAGTCAGTCCTTGGATTGGAACCCAGATCGGTGTCCCCCCCACAGCTAGTTTCTCCCTGCTGTGGTGTCCCCTGGGCCAGCGGCTCCTCCCCAGAATGAAGCAGGTAGCAGGGCTGAAAGGTCAAAACTGGACCTGGGCTACTCTGGGCCCAACCTGGGATGTTTCTGTTGTGTACTGACTCTACC
>VMDO01030416.1:10647-21431 GCA_007922755.1 Pedetes capensis | reverse complement strand
AGCGACCCTCTGTACAACAGGGGAAACACTATTGTCAGTGCTTCTCTGCTGTGCATAGGGTTTTCAATGGCAGATTGATTTTTGGGAGGGGGTTGCCAGGTCCTTCTCCCAAGCCTACAGCTTCTGGTGTTCCCAGGTGGTCTCCCATTCAGGTACTAACCAGGCCCGACCCTGCTTAGCTTCCGAGATCTGACGGGATCGGACGCCACAGGGCTATGGCTGCAGGCAAAACCATCTTTAGAATTCTATTATCAAATCATTTATGATTTCTGTGTTGCCATCCCTGAAGTCCTTTACCAAATCAATGTTACCAATATGTGTCCTTATATATTCTTCTGAGAGTTTGTCAACATTGAAATATTTAATCCATATGAAATTGACTTAGATGCATTTTTTCCCAAATCATTAATCAGCTGTTACATCATTTATTGGATTTCCTAATTCAAATATCAGCTTTTCATACTACATTTCTGTACATGCTGGCAAGTTACTTCTATATCTTGCACATAGTATTATTAGAACTGAACATTGTCCTGTTATGCTTTAACACTAGAGAGTCCATTCTTTCTCACTTCATTATCATTCTGCTGGTTATATATCCATCATAAATAGGTACAACCACCTACCCAACCAACCTCTACTGATAGAGGATATTAACCAGGAAGAAAGGTAATTAAGAGGCTTCTGCAGCCATCTGCTTCCCAGCCATTTACTTCCCAGCCACCTGAGACATGAATATCAATGTAAGCTTCCTCTGAGCCAAATGTCTTTCTGGTGGTCAGTGCTTCCCTGATAGATAATATCCTTACAAACAGCATGGTTGCTAAGATATGATACCCTTTTTCAGATAACCTGGTCTGTAACCTGTAGCACCTTTACAAATGGTCTAATCTGTAAACCCCAAATGTGTCTGTCATCGTGTCATTATGTGGGGGATTTCATGCTGAAAGCTATGCTATTGATCTCTCAGATACCAGAATGGTCATCCATGGTGGATAGGTTTCAGCTGAGCTTCCAGGCTAAGACAGACTAGGGAGAAGGACCTGGCAGCCCTTTCCCAAAACAATTAGCCATTGAAAACTCTATGAATAGCAGAGAAGTGTTATCAAATATAATGCAGGGAAATGAACCCCCCAGGATGGAAGGCATTCAAAAAGTGACCAGGGAAGAGTTGCCTCCTCAAAGTAGAATTGACCTTAACGCTGGGAATGAAGTAAAGCCTCTAGGATCTCCATTTGCTGATGTGGTAAGACTCAAAATCAGAAGAAATGGTGGCTGCAACAATGGGCTCAAACATAAAAAGATCATGTGTACAGCACAGTGTTTGGTAGTGTTTCACGGTGGTGTACATACAGCTGCTATGAGTCAGATCCAACTCCATGGCACCTAAAAAAATCTGTAAACAGAACTCTGTTTACATACAAAGGCAACAGATGCCTCCATGTTCAGGCCAGATCCCTCCTGCGATAAAGAGAACGACCTTTTTTAAAGCCTGCGCAGGCCAGCCTAGGTCACAGGGCAGGAGAAACCTGACACAGCAGAAAACATCATCAAAGAGGGGAAGAATATCTATCCCCTTAATGAGATAGGAATTTAAAACCCCCAAAAGTCCCTCCCCCAAAGCAGTGTCCAGATGTCCCAGCTTCCACAGTTTTCAGCAGAGTCCATAGAGTCCAGATGTCCATAGAAATCCACAAGGTCCACGATTTGCAGCGTCTAGTCGCTTGCAGCTTACAATGTTCACAGCAAGAGAATTCTGTAGATGTCCCCAGCTATCTGCAGTTAATTCACAGACGTTCAGAGGTACCCTGCAACCTTACTGATGTACTTATAAGATTCCTAACCTCCAACTCGGGGCTGGGATTTAGCTCAATTAGTAGAGCGCTACTCTGCAGTCTCTGAGGTCCCGAGTTCAATTCCCAGCACCGCAAAAATGGGAGCAGGACCTGGCAATCCACTCCCAAGGCAATCCCGAAACAGTCAGCCATTGAAAACCCTATGAGGGTCACTATGAGTCGGATACCGACTTGACAGCACCTAACAACAACAACAACAACAACCTCCAACTCGGGGCTGGGATTTAGCTCAGTTGGTAGAGTGCTGCGCTGCAGTCTCTGAGGTCCAGAGTTCAATTCCCAGCACTGCAAAAATGGGAGCAGGCAATCCACTCCCAAGGCAATCCCGAAACAGTCAGCCATTGAAAACCCTATGAGGGTCGCTATGAGTCGGATACCGACTCTACAGCACCTAACAACAACCTCCAACTCATATGCATAAATGGTCCTACAGCTCTTTCTATAGAAGAAAGTATAACTTTCTGGATCATTCTCTCTCTCTCTCTCTCTCTCTCTCTCTCTCTCTCTCTCTCTCTGTGAGTGTCTACCCACCCATCTCCTCTGCCTCATGCTGACCCCATCCTGATTCCCCTCTCTCCATATGGGCCTAGGTCCTGCTCACCCCAAACCTATCTGCCCTAGCTCTCATTCTCCTCCTTTCAATCCTTAATAAACCAGCTTCTAGGTTTCCGTCTGCATCCATTTGTAAAGTCATTTAAAAACACGACCAAAGACCCAGGTTTGCTGTTCACTTCCCACCTCCCTCCCACCGGGCGGCAGAAACGCGGGACCCCAGATCCATGCTCCCCGCAGACACTATTACTAAGCATTTGGGGAAATTTCTCACTCTTCCATACCGTGTTGTTTATTGTTAGGTGCTATCCAGTCGGGTCCGACTCACAGCGACCCTAGGTATAACAGAACAAAATATTATCTGACACTGGGCCACACATACAGGTTGTTTTTTGTTGTTGTTGTTTTGTTGTTTGAGCCCATTGTTGCAGTCACTGTGTTTCTTAGAAGTGTAACGTTCTGGATTAAATTAAATGAATTCTCTGCCTCAGTGGTCCTACTTGCGCGATGTATACATTTTTCTTCAAATTAATGTTAAAATTATCTTCCCCTCCCGTCCCCGCCTGCCCCTCCCTTCCTTCTTTCCTTCAGGCATTCTGCATTACTGGAGAACTAGCAATAAACTGCCTGCTAAAATCCAATATGTGGGCTGGACCTCCGACCTGCAGCAGAGGGCGTAGTTTCCTGGCTCCGCCTCCGCTACATCCGGGTTCTACCTCAGCTTCGGGCCTGAAGCAGGCGGAACCTTTCTAACGCCTCTCCAGTTAACAAGCGCGCTGGGGACAGTTTAGGCCGCCGCGCACCTCTCTCCAGGCGTGCTGTAGTTTGCTTAGGGGAGCAAAGACGGGAGTGAAGGTTTTCGTTCGTCTCCTGCTGTTCTCGTGAGCAGCATGGACGTTCTAGCAGAGGAGTTTGGGGCCCTGACCCCAGAGCAGCTGGCTGCGCCCATCCCGACCGTAGAGGTAAGTGCCGGGAGCATCTGAAGAGGCGTGCGGAAGAGCCTTGGCCGGGAGGGGGGACGGGCCGGTGTCATTGCGCATGCTCAGAGTTCCGCGTGTGCGTGCGGGCTCCTGACCCGGCCGCAGAGCGAGGCGAAGCCAGAGACGCTGTCAGCAGCTGCTTGGGCTGGGAAGCCTCGCTAGTTGGTCTCACCGTGGAGCCCTTCCAGTATAGGTGTGCATGGGCGAGGACTGGCCCTCACACCGCCATTGAGGTTTATAGAGAAGGAGCCTGAGGTTCAGGAAGCTTAGGGCACTTTCATGAGGTCCCACGATTGGCCGCGGTGGTAAAACCAAATCTCAATCCCAGGCTAGTAATTATTCGTTTTAACTCAGACTTCGTTTGGGCTACAGGCATATTTTAGATGCCCCTAATGTTTATCCCAAATTTTGCCCATGCGTTTTCTGGAGAGAAGCCTTGTAGCTTTCATCAGATTCTCAGAAGTTAAAAATAACTGCTCCATAATGAACCGCTCAATGAAATGGAGCTATTGACATATTTTTGTTTTCTGAAAAGACATATCTCTCTGAGCTCAAAATCTTCACTGGCAGGGAATGGGGAAGTGGAGATTTGAAGATAGGGGAGAGATTTTAGGTAGAGGGAACAGGATTCTTGAAGCCCCATAGTAAGACCACCACATGTTTCTGAGGAACTGAAATAAATCCATTAGTACTACAGTGAAGAAAAAGGGAGGAGAATAGAAGGTGACGGATAGGGCCTTGATTATGACATGTATTGTCAAATACTCATCTCTAGTAGTTGGATCTCTCCCTGGGAACAATGAGATGCTTTCTAAGGGTTTAAACAGGACAATGACACGATCACTGACTCTATTGGGTTATGAGAACCTGTATAATTATTGGTAGGCTAATGAAGTTGAATAATTATCAGTCCAAGCGCTGGGCGCGGTGGCACACATCTGTAATCCTAGCAGGTTGGGAGGTGGAGGTGGGAGGATTGCAAGTTCGAGACCAGAGGCAGTCTGTGTAATTTAGCGAGACCCTGTCTCAAAAAGTAAAGAAAATGGGCTGGGGGCACAGCTCAGTGGTCCAGCATTTGCAGAGCATGCAGGCACGAGGCCCTGGGTTCAGCCCCCAGTACAGGGGGAAAAAAAAAAATTATCTGTCGAGCAGATTCGCCTGCAGTACACGGCTGATCGGGCAATACTGGATTTTAATCTTGAAGAGTTAATATCAAGATCTGCCATTTATTGAGCACTTACTATGTACCAGGTTCTTTTTAGCCATAGCATGCATTATGTTACTTAATACTTGAAAAATTTTCATTTTTGCCAGAGAGTCCCAAGTACATAAGTAACTAGTCCAGTGTTAGAAGGGTGGTGGGTAAGTGGCTGATCTGGAATTTGGACTTGTCAGTCTGATGCCAGAGTTTTCATACATATGATAACTAGACTCTTCTAGAAAGCTGAAGAAATAAGCCTAGAAGATGTATGTCTTGTCTGGCTTATGCAGCTATCAAGAGATCAGTACCACAATTCAGTTTTCTGATTCAGAAGTAAGCTTCCTTTCCCTGCCCTCTGCATCCAGTCCACATCACGTCTTAAGGATTGTGCCTTCCAGACACAAATCTGAAGTTTCCTTCCCGCTTTTCTCCAATCTGGAGCTGTTTGTCATCTCTTACATTTTGTGCAGCCTGCCTGGTCCCTGCCTTTCCCACTCCAGTCTATTCTCTGCTCTGTGGCTAAAGCTATCAGTTTAAACACACAATTATGGTTATGTTGCCCCTTTGGTTAAAATTCTTCAGTCTCTTCCCATTCTTAGGATAAAATCTTTACATGTTTATATTTCCTCACTCTGGCCGCTGCTCATTTCTCCAGCCTCTTTCCCACCATTATTTCCTTGTGCTGAGATTTTTCTGTTGAATGCATACAGTTTCCTCTGGATTTTTTTCTCATTCCTATTTGTAGATAAAATCCTACATATCTATCATATGACTTCTTTGGAAGGCCTTCCCAGATTCTCCCAAAAGGCGCTAGTTCTCCTTGCTACCTGCTGCCATAGTGTCCTGTATTTTCCTTACCTTGATGATAGTTCTTCCTGCTAGACTTCTTCCTGACATCTTATTCTTGGGTATATCCATTCTTAATATTCTTGTCTAGTGAATGAATCTTATGAATAATTTTATTTCTTTGACTGAAACAGAGGTATTTAGAATGACATTAAGAAGCCCAGAGAGGGGGAGTTTTTATTCATTTATACTGTTAAATGTTATTTTTACCTTTATTTTTGTGAAGTAAACACTAATTTCAGTGTGGAACTAATGAAAGTTAATCTGTGCAGTATTCTGTTAGAGAAATTTTTTAACTGGGAGTTTTCTTTGAATGAAAAATGACAATTCCTTTTAATTGAGAAATTAAAATATTTATTTTGACTTTCCATTCAGTGTTTTTTCCATAACTTTTTCTAGACTGAAGCTCAGTTTTACTTGAACCAATCATGCCTTGCATATTTTTTCTGTGCTGTTCATTTAGCATGACAGGAAAAGTGACACAAACTTTGGACCCCGTTATTGATTATTTGGTAACAATTTTTTATTGATATTATTGTACACATACCTGGTAGTTTATCACTCACAGGGTTTATACAAGTTTAAAAAACAAAAAGCAAAATAAAACCTTGTTCCCTGCCTTCCAGAAGCTCATAGGTTTATAGGGGGAAGACATTTAAGCAGGTACAATAACATGCAGTAGATGGGATTTAAGGGTGTGGAAGGGTGGATTATTATTACAGACAGTAGCTGGGCTTTGATGCCTGAACTGAATCATCACGTGAAGATGAGGTGTTGTGGTGAGGGAAGCATTCTAAACAGAAGGAGCACCCTGAGCAATAGCCCACGTGTGTTGGAGGAAGAGGCAGGAGTGAGAGCATGGAGGATGTTTCTCCACCCCTTCCTGTGGGGTTTAGACATGGTGAGGAAGGTGGGGCCACTGAGGAGACAGTAAGATGATCAGCTATGCAGAGGAGCTGGTGCACGCTGGCTTGAAGGCTGTGCATGGGAAGTGATGAACAGGAAGACCATCCAGGTGGACACAGCTGGGCCTCTGACATGGCAGGAGAGGCTGTGAGGAAGATTAAGAAGGTAGACTCAGGGCTGGGCGCGGTGGCGCACGCCTGTAATCCCAGCGGCTCAGGAGGCAGAGGCGGGAGGATCGCAAGTTCGAGACCAGAGGCAGTCTGCATAATTTAGCAAGACTCTGTCTCAAAAAGTAAAAAAAAATGGGCTGAGGGCACAGCTCAGTGGTCCAGCACTTGCAGAGCATGCAGGCGCGAGACCCTGGGTTCAACCCTCAGTATCACAAAAAAAAAAAAAAAAGAAGAAGAAGGTAGACTCAGCAGGGTCTGATTTCCTGTTGCTGAGGAGGAGTCAGACTACAAGTGAGATAAGCCAGACACAGATAATAGCACATTTTTTCTCATGTAGAAACCAAACAAACAAAAACCTAGATCTTAAGTAGCATAGTAATAACTAGAAGTTAGGAAGAGGAGAGGATTAACAGGAATTTTGGATAATGAGTGTCAGAACCCGCTTAGGGGGCTGGGGATGTAGCTCAGTGGTAGAGTGCTTCCCTAGTGTGCACAAGGCCTTCTGTTTGATCCTCAGCCCTGCAAACAACAACACAACAAAACAAAACACCCAGCAAACACAGGAGTAAATGCTAGTGTTCCAGATCACAGTGGGGTGACTGTAGTTCACCATAACCTATTACATATGTTATGAAGTTCACAATAATGTATTATATATTTTATGAACTCAGGAGAGAAGTGTCAAGGGTCCAAACATAAAGAAACAACAAGGACAAGGAAATCCTAATTATCCTGGTTTGATCAGTCCATTGTGTCTTGAACTATCATACTGGACCCCACAAATATGTACAGTTAGTATGTATTAATTAAAAAGAAAAAAATAAAGTGAAATATAAGACATCCCTCTTCGTGGAAACAGAGGCATCAGAGAGGTAGGACTCGTAGGCATCTTGCCTGGGATTGGCAGGATAGATGGAATATTCTTTGAGATTGGAAATAGAGCAGGGAGAGGATTTAATTTTGGACATACTGAATTTGAGTGGCCTCTGAGTCCTTAACATGTTGCTGGCAGTCAGTAGAAGGGACAAGTCCTGCCTAGTGGCTGACTGTAACACTGATACTCATTCAACCTTCATTTATTCACTTAGAATTATTAGGGGTTTTATGTGCCATGCACTGTGGTTAGCAAAATAGTTATTGCTCTTGAAGGAACTTACATTTTGAATTGGGGGTCATAGTAGGGAAGCTTAACAAGTATTTGAAGTCCTTCATGCTCAGCCCTACTTGAATCATTGTATTTTTGTGCATAGGTTTGGATTAAACCCAGGGCCTCCCACATGCTATGTAGGCACTCTACCACTGAGCTACATCTTCAGCCCCCTCCAGTTCAATATGAGAAAAGACACTGCTGGGGATAGGATTTTGAGGAACCCAACATTCATAGGGTGGGCAGAGGGACAGATGAGGAAGGTACATTCAGAGGGAGGAGAGAAGTTAGAAGAGAAGTTTGTCATGGAGGTGTTACCGAAGACGATGGTCAGAACAGCTAATGAATGCTGTGGCAGGGGAGGGATGGAAGGGTGGGTGGCAGGTCTTTGGAATTAGCTCACAGCAGGTGGGTTAGAATCCTGATGATAATGGGATGAAGCAAGAGCAGGAGGAGAGTAAGCTGAGGGGAAGAAATTCACCAAAGGGAATTGATCGGTCTAAGGAACTTTTATTTTTATTTATTTTTATTATTTTTTAATGGAACAATTCAAACAGTTCAGTGGTTTTAAAGAAGAAGCAGTAGAAGGAAGAGGTTGAGTATCCAAGGATGGGGAGGGTGGAAACAGGTGAGGTTTCCTGTCTTCTGGAGGGGATGGGAAGGGATGTGTTTATGGCGGAAGGGTGAGCCTTAAACTGACTGGATGCCTATGACTTTGAGACAAGAGGAATTTAGTCAGGTACAGAGGGAGATCTGAGAGGCCAGAGTAAGTTGTGGCACTGCATTAGTTTAGAGGGCTACTGTAACAAAGTACCACAACCCGTAGCTTAAACAGCAGAATTTAGTTTCTCACCATGCTGGAGGCTGAAAGTCCTAGATTAAGGTCATATCAGAGTTGGTTCCTTTTTTGGGGCTGAGAAGGAGAATCTGTTCCCATAGTTTCTGGTCATTTGCTGGCAATTTTTAGCATCCCTTGGCTTTCAGAGGCATCACCCTGACCTCTTTCTACACCATCACCTGACACTGTCCCTGGGTCCCTGGGTGTATCTGGGTCCAGATTCTCCATATTGTATGGACAGCAGCCAGACTGGATGAGGGCTCACCCTAATGACCTCATCTGAACTGATTACATCTTCCTCAATCCTATTTCCAAGTAAAGCTGCATTCTGAGGTATTGGGGGTTAGGATTCAGTATAAGAATTTTGGGAGGGACCTAATTCAATCTGTATCAGTTGCTATTCTCTTTATTCCTTTTTAAAAATCTGATATAATTTGTATATAAGAAAATGCACAGATATTAAATGTTCAGTTACATTGGTTTTGATAGTTATGTATACCTAAATAGCTGTCTTAGTCTTAGTCTTAGTCTGGAAGCTCAGCTGAAAACCAGTCCACCATGGGTAACCTTGCTCATATCCGAGGTACCAGTGGCAGAGCTCTCAGCCTCATCGCAACACACAAGCCCCCACAGTGTGGCAAACTGACGGACGTGAGCTTCCAGACTAAGACAGACTAGGGAGTAGGACCTGGCGAGCCACTCCCAAAACAACTAGCCATTGAAAACCCTATGAATAGCAAAGAAACACTGTCAGATATAGTGCCAGAAAATGAGCCCCCCAGGTTGGAACGCACACAAAAGATTACTGGGGAAGAGTTGCCTCCTCACAGTAGAGGCTACCATGATAACAGAAATGGAGTAAAGCCCGTGGGACCTCCATTTGCTGATGTGGCACGACTCAAAATGAAGAGAAACAACTGTAAACATCCATTAATAACTGGAACGTGGAGTGTATGTAGTATGAATCTAGAAAAATTAGAAATCGTTAAAAGAGAAATGGAGCGAATAAACGTTGACATTCTAGGCATCAGTGAGCTAAAATGGACCGGCATAGGCCATTTTGAGTGAGACAATCATCGTCTACTATGCTGGGAATGATAAGCTAAAGAGAAATAGGGTTGCATTCATCATCAAAAAAGACATTTCAAGGTCTGTCATGAAATACAATGTTGTCAGTGATAGAATAATATCCATATCCCTACAAGGAAGGCCAGTTAATACGACTATTATTCAGATTTATGCACCCACCACTAAGGCCACAAATGAAGAAAGGGAAGACTTCTATCAGCTTCTGCAATCTGAAGTAGATCAAACATGCAATCAAGACCTACTGATAATCACTGGTGACTGGAACACAAAGGTTGGAAACAAAGAAGAAGGCTCAGTAGTTGGAAAATATGGTCTTGGTGACAGAAACGAAACTGGAGATCGCATGGTAGAATTTTGTCAGACCAGCCTGGCATGGTGGTGCACGCCTGTAATCCCAGCAGCTCGGGAGGCGGAGGCGGAGGCGGGAGGATCACAAGTTCGAGACCAGAGGCAGTCTGCGTAACTTAGTGAGACCCTGTCTCAAAAAGTAAAAAAATTGGGCTGAGTTGCAGCTCAGTGGTCCAGCACTTGCAGAGCATGCAGGCGCGAGGCCCTGGGTTTAACCCCCAGTACCACAAAAAAAAAAAAAAAAAGAATTTTGTCAGACCAATGACCTTTTCATTGCAAATACATTTTTTCAACATCATAAACCGAGACTATACACATAGACTTCACCAGATACAGGAATCAAATTGACTACATATGTGGAAAGAGACGATGGAAAAGCTCTGTACAAAATGCGAAAACAAGACCAGGTGCTGACTGTGGATCAGACCATCAACTTCTCATATGCAAGTTCAAACTGAACCTGAAGAAAATTAGAACAAGTATACGAGAGCCACAGTATGACCTTGAGTATATCCCACCTGAGTTCAGAGACCACCTCAAAAATAGGTTTAATGCATTAGACACAAATGATAGGAGACCAGAAGAGTTGTGGCATGACATAAAAGATATCATTCAAGAAGGAAGCAAAAAGTTCTTTAAAAGACAAGAAAACAAGAAAAGACCAAATTACATGTCAAAAGAGACACTGGACCTTGCCCTTGAACATCGAGCAGCTAAAGCAAAAGGAAGACATGATGAAGTTAAGGAACTAAACAGAAGATTTCAGAAGGCAGCTCGAGAAGACAAAAACAAATATTATAATGACATGTGCAAGGAGCTGGAGGCAGAAAACCAAAAGGGAAGAACACGCT
>VMDO01030416.1:0-10547 GCA_007922755.1 Pedetes capensis | reverse complement strand
TTTCTACAGGGAAAATATTAAATTGATGCAGGAAACATCAAAAGAAGATGGGAATACACAGAGTCATTATACAAGAAAGAATTGGTAGATGACCAGCCATTCCAAGAGGTTGCATATGAAGAGGAACCAATGGTGTTGAAGGACGGAGTGGAAGCTTCCTTGAAAGAACTGGTTGCTGTAGACCAGCTGCAGCCTAGATAGAATCCAGGGTCTCCCAAAGGCGGATGAGGAGTCGGTGGTGGGTAACAAACACAGCAGCTCGGAGGCAGTGTGATCTTGTTCCGTTTATTTCCAGATTATCCAGCCTTTTTATACAGAATTACCATTCATTAAATCTTATGAAAGGTCAGAAAAAGACAAGGAAGTTGGTTGCATTGATGGAATCACCTGATCCGTTGTCATATGAGTGTCAGGTGGTAATCAATCAAAGTGGAAGAGGAACTCAGAGACAAAGTGTGATTATTTTAAAAAAATAAACCAAGATGACCTGAGCATCTGCATTTCCTGTAACAATTGACTATTCTCAGTCTTTATGCAGGAATTTAGGGCAGTTAACTGCCACCTGTGTGTCACCCCATTGAGTCTGTTGTTACGATGAATGGGTGCTTTTGCTTACTGTAGAGCTGTTGGTGCAAAGGCTTTTGTTTAAGGAGTTTACGCTGTTGCTGTTGGAAGTCATTCAGGGATTTCCGTACAAGAAAGCCTGAGGCTTGTCAACTCCCAATCTGAATTAGCATAGCCCACAGAGCCAGAAGATTATTTTTCATTAATATTTCTAGAAATCTACAATAGTGACCAATTAAAATTTAAGAAAAGATGGGGTTCCAAGTCCTTTTCCATGAAGAGACCTTTTTGGAGGTACTATTCCCCTCTTGGCAGACTTTCCCTCTGAGGCTAGGAGTACTCCTCCCCTTTCAGTGGATTTTCCTTCCAATGCCTTTATTAAAGATACTCTTCCTCATGTGGGGACTCTGTCTACCCATCATGAGTGGATCTGGACCCAGCAACTGCTGAAACACAAGGCTCCAGGAATTGATGGGATACCAGTTTAGATGTTTCAACAAACAGATGCAGCACTGGAGGTGTTAACATGTTTATGCCAACAGATTTGGAAAACAGCTACTTGGCCAACTGACTGGAAGAGATCCATATTTGTGCCTATTCCCAAAAAAGGGATCCAACTGAATGTGCAAACTATCGGACAATATCATTAATATCGCTCACAAGCAAAATTCTACTAAAGATCATTCAGAAGCAACTGCAGCAGTATATAGATAGGGAATTACTGGAAAATCAAGCGGGATTCAGAAAAGGGCAGGGAACCAGGGACATCATTGCTGATGTCAGGTGGATATTAGCTGAAAGCAAAGAATATCAGAAAGATGTCTATCTATGTTTTATTGACTATGCAAAGGCATTTGATTGTGTGGATCATAACAAATTGTGGATAACACTTCAGAAAGTGGGAATACCAGAATGCCTAATTGTGCTCATGAGAAATCTGTACATGAACCAGGAGGCAGTTATTCAAATAAAATAAGGAAACACTATGTGGTTTAAAGTTGAGAAAGGTGTGTATCAGGGCTGTATACTTTCACCCTATCTCTTCAATTTTTACGCTGAGCAAATAATCCGAGAAGCTGGACTTTATGAGGAAGAACGTGGCATCAGGATTGGAGGAAGACTCATTAACAACCTGCATTATGCAGATGACACAACTCTGCTTGCTGAAAGTGAAGAGGATTTAAAACATTTACTGATGAAGATCAAAGATCATAGCCTTCAATATGGGTTATGACTAAACATCAACAAAACAAAAATCCTTACAACTGGGTCAGCACGCAACTTCACAATAGATGGTGAAAAGGTTGAGGTTGTCCAAGATTTTGCTTTGCTTGGCTCTATAATCAACACCCGTGGAAGCAGCAGTCAAGAAATCCAAAGACGCATTGCTCTAGGAAAAGCTGTGGCAAAAGATCTCTTCAGAGTATTGAAAAGCAAAGATGTCACATTGAAGATGAAGGTGCATCTGACTCATGCCATGATCTTTTCAGTGGCATCATATGGTTGTGAAAGCTGGACATTGAACAAGAGAGACAGAAAAAGAATTGATGCTTTTGAATTGTGCTGGAGACGTCTGTTGAATATACCATGGACTGCCAAAAGAACCAACAAATCTGTCCTAGAAGAAGTGCAACCAGAGTGCTCCTTGGAAGCAAGAATGGCCAAACTGCGTCTTACATATTTTGGACATGTGGTCAGGAGAGAACAATCCCTGGAGAAGGACATCGTGTTTGGGAGAATGGCAGGTCAACGCAAAAGAGGAAAACCCTCCACCAGATGGATTGACACAGTGTCTGCAACAATGGGTTTAAACATAAATAGGATCGTTTGCTGGGCACAGAATTGGCAAGTGTTTCGATCTGCTGTACATAGGGTTGCTATGAGTCGGACTCGACTTGACGGCACCTAACAACAACAACAACAAATAGCTGTCACCCAATACACATTGTAGAACATTTCTGTCATCCCAGAAAGTTCCCTTATGACCTTTCTCTGTCTGTGGCCTCCCTACGATCACCTTTTGATTTCTGTGATCATAGATTGGTTTGCCTGACTGCCTTCTTGAAAATGTTTTCTACAGTCTTCAGGTTGTCCACCCTCAGCCCCTACCGGCACTCCTCAATCTCTGTTGCTGGGCCACCCTACTCTCCTTATTTCTATGTGTTGGAGTGTTCTTGGTCTCCCTTCATGGAACTCATCTCCATCTCCCTTCTGTAGGTGCTCTCATCTATCACATGGCTTTAATTACCATCCATTTGCTAATCTCTCCCTTGTTTAGACAGCCAGGCCAGTGTATTCCCAAGTTCCAGACTATGTGTTGCCTATGTGACGTTTCTAATGGATGTGTCAGACTAAATGTGCCCCAAAGCAAACTCCTGACAGCCCCTCCTCACCTAAACCTGCTCCTACTTGGTTCTCCATCTCTTCATCTCTATCAGTGGTAGCTCTGTCCCTGTAGCTGCTCAGGCCGCAGACATTGGTGTTAATTTTAGCTCCACTTTCAGAGGCTCCGTCTAATCTATTATCAAATCCTTCTGGCTTTAACTTCACATCATGTCTTCTAGATAGCATCTTTTCACTGCCAGGACTGTTCCCAGACTGGAGTGGTGTAGTACACTACTAAGTGATCTCCCTGCTTCTAACTTTGCTTATTCCTACCCCAGGAGCCAGAGAGATCAGCTGAGCCAGCATGTCATGTCATCTTTCTGTTCAGCCTTCCAGTACTTCTCAGGTCACTCACAGTGAAAGCCAGTGTTTATAGTTGGCACAAGACCCTGCATGATCCTTAGGCCTTTCCTCGGCAGCTGTGTAGTCTGATTTTAGACTCAGCATAACTATTTATCAGAATGCCCATTAGCAGATTAGATGTCATATTTGAAGGAGGCTGTTGTGGTAGACAGTGGTCCAGCAAGCACGTCCCCAAACTCAAGAAGTATGGTAGATAGAAGCTACCTAGTAGAGGAGCAAATGCCCTGTGTGCCATTGTCCTGCAGCCCTGAAGCTAGCTTTGACTAGGCACTGGTTCCAGGAGAATGAGAAGCAGAAAGAACTCCATTTGGGACCTGGACCTGGCTCTCCCACCAGACTTCTAAGACTTACTGTCCCCTTTTCTAGCTAGTAAGCCTCTCATACCCAGAAAGTAAAATAAAGCATGAAAAGTCTTGGAATTTTGAGGCAACAAGAAGAGATTAAATTATATTTAGGAAATCTGTGATATGTGTTTGTATGTAGGAATATTTACATGCATGTATACACATTTATGGTTATGATTTCTATAAAGGTTATAATTTAAAAATTATTCTTTATGCCCTTTCACACTGCTGGTGGACTATAAATTAGTTCAGCCACTTTTGAAATCAATATGGGGGTACCTTAGGAAACTAAGAATCCTGCAGCCATACAACCCAGTGATACCACTCCTAGGAATATACCCAAAGGAAGATAAGTCATCATGCCACAGGGACACTAGCACTTCCATATTTAATGCAGCACTCTTCACAGTAGCAAGGGTGTGGAATCAACCAAGATGCCCTTCAACAGGTGAATGGATAGAAAAATTGTGGTATATATACACAATGGAATATTCCTCAGCAATAAAAAAAGAATGAAATTATGTCATTTGCAGCAACATGGATGGAATTAGAGAACATCGTAAGTGAATGAACCAAGTCCCCAAAAGAGAAATACCATATGTTCTCACTCATATGTGGGAGCTAAACCTAACTTGGCCTGCAGCCATACCACTGTGGTATCTGATCCTGTCAGATCTCAGCAGCTAAGCAGGAGCTGGCCTAGTTAGTACTTAGATGGGAGACCACTTGGAAACACCAGGTGCTGTAGGCTTAGGAGAAGGACCCGGCAACCCACTCCCAAAAAGCAATCCCTGTGAAAATCCTATGAATAGCAGAGAAGCACTGACAGTAGTGTTTCACCTGTTGTACATAGGGTCACTGTGAGTCAGACATGTATTCTATGGCACCTAACAACAACAAACCTAACTTAAAGGAAAAAAAAACAAATTAAACATATGTAGATATATAAAAATGATCAGCCGTACTTATCTATGAAAGGAAAATATAAGCAAAGTTGAAAGAAGTGGGGAGGGGATCAGTGTTGGGGAGCAGAAGTTGGGGAAGGGGGAAGGAGAGGGGAAATAAAGTAGAGGACCAAAGAGGGAGAGGGTTACCACAAAATATATGATACAACTTTATGAATATATGGGAATTATGGTCCTGTAAAATATGTAAGTTGAAGGTCTAAGCAAAAGTGATATAATAGTTGCATAATGGATGTAGCAAAAGTCTTATTACTCTGCACCCCACCAACATTTATTTTTAAAATATTCTTTATGTTTTAATTTACTTTCTTTTGCTCTCTGCAGTAAAGTCATTTTTGGTATATTCAAGTAACTTATTAAAATTGTGGTTGCTGGCAGAATTCTGATATTCTTCTTGCTTGGTTCACAGGAAAAATGGAGGCTTCTTCCAGCATTTTTGAAGGTAATTGTTTAATATTTAATAATAATTATTTATTTATTACATGGTAAAAGTCCATAAGTGAGTTGGCTGTGGTGGCACATGCCTGTAATCCCAGCATTTGGGCAGCTGAGGCAGGAGGATCTACATGAATTCCAGGCCAGTGTAGGCTACACAGGGAGATCCTGTCTCAAAACAAACGAACGAACACAAAGTCAATAAATGGCTTTTTTAAGGTTGAATTTTTATTACCAACTAACTTTTTTTTTTTTTTTTTTTTTTTTTTTTTTTTTTTTTTTTTTTTTTTTTTTTTTTTTTTTTTTTTTTTTTTTTTTTTTTTTTTTTTTTTTTTTTTTTTTTTTTTTTTTTTTTTTTTTTTTACTTTGTGCAGTTGTGTACTTTGCTAGGTTTTGGCAGTGCAAGGAATTATAAAACAAATCCTTGTCTATACTGATTGGGGGAATGGTGGTCTAATTTTAGAGGAAACAGTACTTGCTTGGCACATAACTAATAAAGGGCAAAGTACTGTTGGCATGAGAGCAGTGCCTCAGGTAGACAGAAGAGGCCTCACAAATGAGGTGAGATATGAACCTCATCTTAAGCATAGTGGGTTGAACTAAGCTGAAAGGTGGGATGCAGAGAACATAATCAAGGCTCTCAAGAGGGACCCGCATGAGTTCTGTAAGAAACTAGTGAGCAGTCTGGCTGGGTAGACTGGAAAGATAGTAGAGGAACTGCTGAATCTATCATAATATGGTATAGAGCTTCAATCTGAAAGAGCTTATGCTAAGTAGCGATAGGTGCCACAGTAAGAAACCATTTGATATCCATAAGGATGGCTGTAATCAAGCCGTAAGATAGTAATAAGTGTTGACAAGGCTGTGGAGCAATTGGAGCCTTCATGTTCTACTGGTAAGAATATAAAATGGTGCAGCTGCAATTTGTAGAAAGTAGCCTGAGTACTCCTGAAACAGTTAAACTTAGAGTTACCATATGTTCCAGCATTTCTACTTCTAGGTATCTACCCAAGAGAAATGAAAACAAATGTCTATACATATTTATTAAAAAGAAAAAAATCTTAAAGATAGGGGTTCTTTTTACTCAGACCATCTTGAAATATATTTGTTTATTATGAACAGAAGTTTAGAGCCTTAATACGTAACTGAAGACAAGAACACCAAACTTATAAGGCTGCTAATGCTGTTGAGTGACAGAATCAGGCCTCAGAAGTCTTGTTTGGCTGGGATGACAGTGGTGAAGAGAGGCAAATGTAAATCTCTATTCTGAGTTGTGTACAAGTGTCAAATAGGGTGTGCTTGATTTGGTAGCATTTTTTTTATTGAGAATAAAAATCACCCTTTGGGTTTTCATTTACTTTCAGCTCTGCATGAGCCGGTGACGTGAGCTTGTTTCTACAGTAGAAGTAGTGTAAAATCCAGAATAAGGGAGTACCTGGCAGGACTGTGTTGAGAATGTTGCCAGGAAATCCACGGAGCCCACGTTAGGAGTGACACTGGCAAACTGGAGCAGGAACCGGAGCAGGCCATCACTGATGAAGGGTCTGGAAGGCCTGCATGTGAGAAGGAGTTGAAGGGCCTGGTCAGCCTAAAGTGAGATCATGAGAGAGAGCTGATGAACGAATAGACTGTTCTATGTTAGGGATGGAAATGAAGGGACATACCATCACTTCCGCACAAGAGACAGTTAAGTCTAAGGAGTGGAAAGGAGGCAGGCAGACCTCAGAACATGATAAGGATGAAATTTTATCTCAGTGACCAGAACTGTTTCAAAATGGAGTGCTTACTTTCTAAACTATGTAATAAAATCCCTGATAAGAAATTGTGATTTTTTTTGGGGGGGGGTATTGGGGGCTTGAACCCAGGGCCTCATGCATGCTAGGCAAATGTTCTATCCCTGAACTGCAGCCCAAGCTCCATTTTTTGTTTTGTTTTGTTTTGTTTTATTTTATTTATTTTTACAGTATTTGGGGGTTGAATCCAGGACCTCTCACATACTTCCCAAGTACTGTACCACTAGACGGCACTCCCAGCCCATTTTTTATTTTGTATTTTGAATCAGGGTCTTGCTAAGTAACTCAGGCTGCCTCTGGCCTCAAACTCAATAGTCTCCTGCCTGTACCTCCTAAGTCACTGGGATTACAGGCGTGAGCTACCAAGCCCAGCCCTAATTTTTTATTTTGAGACAGGATCTTGCAAAGTTGCACAAGGTTCCTCTGGCTTCAAACTTATGGTCCTCTTGTCTCCTCCTCACTAGCTGGAATTAGAGGTGTGCACCATGGTGCCTACCTAGGAAATGTAATGAAAACAGAGTCTATGGTTAGCTCCTAGGAATGTTCTAGAATTGTTGAACCATGTATTTGTAGGTTAACATGTAAAATGAATGTGTATAGTTCTTTTAAATCTTGAGAGTTTCGGAGTGCATGTGTTTATTTTTTCAGTCTTATGCTTAGTAGTATATGGTGCTATCGTCAGGCAGTCAGTGCTGAGTTTTGAGAGGAAAGGGTGGTGGCTGCCAGCTCATGTCTTAGGTTCCCTGGATTTCACCCTGCTTTTGATTGCAATTGCACTTATTTTCAGCTTGCTTAATTTTGAGATCCTTACTTTTCTCCCTGTTTCTTCAGTAAGTGATTTTGATGATCAAGATTTGGATCATGAAATTGTTCAGGTAGGAGCAAGACTTGCATAAAGGCAAACTTGCAACAAATTTAAAGACCTAATCTGTTTTAACTTGTGGTGTCAGAGTCAGGCAACACCTCATTCTATAAAATCTGAGTGAGCAGGAAAGGTGGGCTTCATAGGCAGAAACTTTGGTTTTAAGAAAAATTTGATGGTCAATTATATAACCTGTTATTTTGTTAACGGCATGCTTTCTCCTTTCTGTCTGTTTAGGTGAAAGGCCTCGTGAAACAGCATATAGATTCATTTAACTATTTTATTAACGTAGAGGTAAGCATTCAATCTTACACATAGACATAAGCTGGGAATTAATGGGAAGCCAGAGTCCTATTCCTAACATTGCACTTTCCACTGCAGATAAAGAAGATAATGAAAGCCAATGAAAAAGTTACAAGTGATGCTGATCCCATGTGGTACTTAAAGTAAGGAACCAGTTACTCTTCATATGCTGTTTCCGTTGTCCTTAATATTTTAAAAGTGAATGTAGGTGCTAGCAAAACTCTGGTAAGATCCTTCTGTTTTATGTGTTCAATAAGGTAGTTACAAAGTTCTCAAACTTAATTTGTAATTGGCAAACTAATTATAAGTATGATTGAGAAGTTACTGGAACTATTGTTTTAACTATCTTAAGCGGAAGTTTTATTTTGAAATAATGTAAGACTTATAGAAAAGTTACAAAAATATGCTGGGAACATAGCTCAAGTGGTAGATCAGTTGCCTAGCATATACCAGGCCCCAGATTCAATCCCCAGTATGGTAAAACAAACAAGTAAGCAAAAAATGCTTTCAGCCATGAAGAGTTACATAAATAGTACTCAGAGTTCCCATATAGTCTTTATCCAGTTTCTGCTGATATACCGTATGTAACCATAGCACAGTTATCAAAACCAGAAAGTTAGCATTGATACAGGCCTGCCAGGTAACCTGAATCTGTGACAAATCCTGAGTCTTACTTGGTGTTTCCTTCCATTACTTATATTCCAGCACTGTCATTCAGTTGTCCAAACTGTCTCAACTTTGCCATAAGGAGATCCTTCAAGTGGACTTATGTATCTTTTCCGCATGCCACCATTATTTTTCAGCACTTCTTTACTTTTTGGTGCAGTAAGATGTGATAATCTTCTGGTATTCTCCCTGTCCCCACCTGGGAATCAGTCATTTCTCCAAGGAACTATAGGCCCTTTTACAACCAGTATGTGAACATTAAGGTCTCAGCATGGTCCGGGGTTTAGCTCAGTTGGTAGAGTGCTGCTCCGTACTCTTTGAGGACATAGGCTCAATCCCCAGCACAGCAAAGATGGGTGAAGGGTGTGGCAATCCACTTGCAAACAATCAGTCATTGAAAACCCTATGAGGGTCACTATGAGTTAGACCTGACTCGACAGCTCCTAACAACAACACAACTAGGTCTCAGCAGACAGAGTCAGGATGTATGTGTATATATATACTAACATATACGTACACACACACCCATACAACCCCTATATTTCTATATCTTATCCATTTTCACATATATTGAAAACAATGCACACTGATACCTCTGATTCTGAGCTATCATCACAGACTCATTCTATCTTCCTTTCGTTACTTGTAACTTCTGGTTCTGACAGTGAGAAACGTGGCTCTCATTACCTGTAATTAATTTTGAAAAATTTTCAGTCTTCGACTATATCTCAGGTAATGTCACCATCATTACCTGACACCTCTGTGGGAGTAAGGTTTACTAATTAGAGGATGTTAGGATGTTGTCCTTTTTGTCTTCAGCCCTACAGTATCCAATCAAAATGCTGTTTTCCAAAGTTACTAGGTTACTAGGTTACTAGTTCTTTTCTTTCCCATCCTTGCAGTGCTTGTTCCTTGTTACTACAGTAAGGTTTATATTCCATTTTGTGCTGCCTTACATTCTGGTTGATTTTCATTTTGCTTTTGTTTTATTGTTGTTATAGGAAGTGTCACTACCATTGTAGAAGTTAAACCTGTGCAACACAGTATCTTCAGAAATTGTTGCTTCCCTCCCAGTTCTTTCCACCTATTCCCAGCCACTTCCTTTGGATTAAAAGCCTTATTAATGTCTACTTTATCCTTCCTATCTTTCTTTTGCACCAGTGAACATATATTTTTCCCTCTTGTGTCCTCATTCTTACTTGAATGATAGCATATCATAAGATAGGCTTGCACTTTGCTTTTTTCATTGTTGTTGTTAGGTGCCATAGAGTTGGTGTCCGACTCATGGCAACCCTATGTACAACAGGGGAAACACTATTGTCAGTGCTTGTCTATTATATGGTTTTCAATGGCAGATTGATTTTTGGGAGGGGGTTGCTGGGTCCTTCTCCCAAGCCTGCAGTATCTGGTATTCCCAGGCGGTCTCCCATCCAGGTACTAACCAGGCCCGACCCTGTTAGCTTCCGAGATCTGACAGGATTGGAAGCCACAGTGCTACGGCTGCAGGCTTTTTTCATTAAGTATCACTTTTATGGAACTATATTTCCAGTCTTTCTGTAAAGAGACTTATAGTTGTTTTTGTTTTTGTTTTTGTTTTTGCAGTGTGAGGGGGTTGAACCCAGGGCCTCATGCTTGTATGCTTTGCAAGTGCTGTACCACTAAGCTGCACCCCTCTATTTACTTTTTTTTTTTTATTAGAAATTTTTAATGTACATCATAATGTGATTCATTTTGACATGCTTTTCGTTGTGACAATTTTCATATATGCAATTTGATAAGCATTATTCATATAGGTTACCCCTTACCCTCCTCTATGTTTCCCCCCTCCCCCCTTCCTATCTCAGTTTCCCCTCCAATTCTTCTCTAT
>VMDO01030415.1:0-21425 GCA_007922755.1 Pedetes capensis | reverse complement strand
ATATGAGAAGTTGATGGTCTGATCCGCAGTCAGCACCTGGTCTTGTTTTGACATTTTGTACAGAGCTTTTCCATCGTCTCTTTCCACATATGTAGTCAATTTGAATCCTGTATGTTCCATCTGGTGAAGTCCATGTGTATAGTCTCCGTTTATGATGTTGAAAGAATGTATTTGCAATGAAAAGGTCATTGGTCTGACAAAATTCTATCATGTGACCTCCAGCTTCATTTCTGTCACCAAGACCATATTTTCCAACTACTGAGCCTTCTTCTTTGTTTCCGACCTTTGCATTCCAGTCACCAGCGATTATCAGTATGTCTTGATTGCATGTTTGATCCATTTCAGATTGCAGAAGCTGATAGAAGTCTTCCCTTTCTTCATTTGTGGCCTTAGTGGTGTGTGCATAAATTTGAATAATAGTCATATTAACTGGCCTTCCTTGTAGGCGTATAGATATTATTCTATCACTGACAACATTGTATATCATGACAGATCTTGAAATGTCTTTTTTGATGATGAACGCAACCCCATTTCTCTTTAGTTTATCATTCCCAGCATAGTAGACCATATGATTGTCTGACTCAAAATGGCCTATGCCGGTCCATTTTAGCTCACTGATGCCTAGAATGTCAATGTTTATGCGATCCATTTCTCTTTCAAGGATTTCTAATTTTCCTAGATTCATACTACATACATTCCATGTTCCAATTATTAATGGATGTTTACAGTTGTTTCACCTCATTTTGAGTCGTACCACATCAGCAAGTTGGGCACCCTGGGGCTTTACTCCATTTCCGTCATCACGGTAGACTCTACTTTGAGGAGGCAACTCTTCCCCAGTAGTCTTTTGAGTGCCTTCCAACCTGGGGAGCTCATTTTCCGTCACTGTATCTGACAGTGTTTCTTTGCTATTCATAGGGTTGTCAATGGCTAGTTGCTTCGGGAGTGGCTCTCCAGGTCCTACTCCCTAGTTTGTGTTAGTCTGGAAGCTCAGCTGAAAATCTGTCCACCATGGGTAACCTTGTTCATATCTGAGGTACCAGTGGCAGAGCTCTTAGCCTCATTGCCACACACAAGCCCCCACAGTGCGGCAAACTGACAGACGTGTTGGGGCAAGAGTCTTTAGCCTGCTTGAAATTGTTACAACTTTTATAGAGGTGAAGGGAGTCCATGGCCCATAAGAATTACAGCTCTTATGCAGGTTCAGGAGTCAGGAATCCTCAGTCTTCAATACTAACTTGTGTTGCAGCTTCTGGGTGGGCCTATATATGAGGCTCCTTAGCTCTGACAGAGACTAGTGTGATAGCTTCTGGGCTCAGGGTGTCTGAGACCCTTGGCCCTAAGGACTTGATAGCTCTCTGGAACTCTTCTAGTGACCAGGGCCTGTAGTTTCTCTTTTCTGTCTCTTATAGGTTTTTCCCTCGCTTCTACCACCCAGTTTGCTGCACCATTTTTTTTATTCATTCCAGCAATGAATGAGTTCCTGGTACTCCACATCTTTGTCAACATTTGGTGGTGTCAGTGTTCTGGAATTTTGGCCATTCTAATAAGTGTGTGGGCTGGGATTTAGCTCAGTTGGTAGAGCGCTGCGCTGCAGTCCCTGAGGTCCTGAGTTCAATTCCCAGCACCGCAAAAACAGGAGAAGGGCCTGGCAATCCACCCCCAAGGCAATCCCAAAACAGTCAGCCATTGAAAACCCTATGAGGGTCGCTATGAGTCGGATACTGACTCGACAGCACCTTAACAACAACAACAACAGCAATAAGTGTGTAGTAACATCTCACTGTTTTAATTGTCATCTCATCAATGACATCTGGTGTAGGCATCCTGCCATTTGCTTATTTGCCATCTTGTATATCTTCTTTGGTAAGATTTCTGTTCAGATATTTTCCTTATTTTCAAATTGGATTATTCATGTTCTTATTGTTGAGTTTAAAAAAGTTTTTTTTGGCATATTTCAGATAATAGTCCTTTAACAAATGTATTTTTGGTGAATGTTTTCTCCAAGTCTGTGGCTGATCTTCTCATTTTTGTCTGTCACAGAGCAGAAGTTTTCAGGGTGAATGAAGTCCACCTCATCAATTTTTTTCTTTCATGGATCATGGCTTCGGTATTATATCTAAAAAGTTATCTCTATACCCAAGATCTTCTAGCATTTTTCCTATGTTAACGCCCATGAGTCTTAAAGTCTTACACTTTGTATTTAGGTCTATGATCCATTTTGAGATAATTTTTGTAAAGATTGACAGGTCTTTGTCTTGACCTGTCAATTTTCTACATGTGGATGTCCAGTTGTTGCAGCACCATTTGTTGAAAAGACTATCTTTGCTCCATTGTCAAAGAGTAGTTGACTATTTTTGTTGTGTTGTTGTTGTCAGGTGCCGTTGAGTTGGTATCCGACTCATAGCGACCCTCATACTGTTTTCAATGGCTGACTGTTTTGGGATTGCCTTGGGAGTGGATTGCAAGGTCCTACTCCCATTTTTGTGGTGCTGGGAATTGAACTTGGGATCTCAGAGCCTGAAGCGCAGCACTCTAGCAACTGAGATAAATCCCAGCCCTTGACTATTTTTATGTAGTTCTATTTCTGGGTTCTTACTTCCATTGATCTATTTGCTTGTTCTTTCACCCATATCATACTGTCTTGATTACTGTAGCTTTATCATAAGTCTTAAATTTGGATGTCAGTTTGCCACCTCTTTCATAACCTTATATATCATGTTGTTCCTCTGTATTTTTAAACCTCCACGTCCTGGCTCATGAGAATACTCTCTCGGATGCCCCAATTCCTTTTTTTATCTATGAAAACTCACATTATCTTTTAAGGCCCAACTTAATGGCATCTTCTTTATGAAATCTCAAAATTTCCTAGACACAGTGAACAACTCCCTATTGTGTATCCCAGGGATAATTTGTTTATGTGTCTGTATAACACTGTTCTGGGGCTAGGAAGCATATGTATGCTGTTTGTCTTTACCCAATACAGGCTGAATATAGGATGTAGCAGATGCTCAGTAAATGTCTGCTGAATGAATAAATAACATGATAAACAGTAATTGGAAATGTAACTGGTTTCTTAGGACCAAGACTTAATCATGGGTGTATGCTTTGTTTTTAGGGTGGTGCTTAGCACATAGTAGGAACCCAGTACATACCTAGTAAGTGATGAAGACAGACAAGTGTACAAATAGCTAAGAGAAGGAAGACTAGGCCTAGAGACAAGGGATTTGGGCTTGAAGCTAAATATGGTTGTTACCAGCTGTGTGACCTTTGACAAGCTGCCTAGGCTTTGTTGAGTTGTTTTTCTCGGTAAAATGGAGATAATATTACCTACCTCATAGTTACAGTAAGGATTAAATAAATAATGTGCACAAGTCCTTGGAACTGTTTCAAATGTAAGGTGAGAGCTCAGTAAATGTTTGTTGAGTCAATGGTTGGCTGAATAAATAAGTGTTATAAAAGAGAGAAAGTTGAAACATCAAGGACATCTAAGGGAAGATGTGGCAGTCACAACAGTGGCTGTCAGAGCTTGGGAGGCCTTTTGAAAGAGGTTAACATCTAATGCGGGTTTTAAAAGCAGGATAGGATCCTCAGAAAGGGCAGTGGAATTAGTGATTCTCTGGTTCAGACTTCTAGAAATATAATCTAATGCATTTTATTTTTTTGCTATCTCAAATGTCATGCCCCCAAAAAGTCACTTTAATGCTAATGAGGAAAGACCAAACATAATATAGCACAAGTGGCCATTGGCAATGGAGTCTAAACTCAGACTCTCTTTTCATAAAAGTGATTCTGAAGGGCTGGGGAAGGGGGATTGAAAGATATGAGTGGTATCTGAAGACGTGAAAGTGCTCTCTTAGCTCATTTCCTCCCTGTGGTCAGGACGGAAAGAATGGGCCAGTTTAATGCAATTACTCGGTGCGGGCACTCCCCAGCTCGGCCGTGCGCTGGGCAGCTCCAGCTGGCCTCATACAAGAAAAAGCAAACTTCAGCTGCCCCCTGGGCCATTGTTTTAGCCCTCTGCAGAGAAGTGTTCCAGCGGCTGATCGAGCTGCTTAAGCCGTTTAGTTGAATGAATTCAACCTCATATAATAGGATCTACATCTTTAAGCATTTCTGTCTGGTGCACCGGATATTGGGCTGTGGGGCTGCTCAAGTTACCCCGCCTTGCCGTGGCCCTGGGTCTTTCTGGTGTCCACACTCTCACGCTTTCCTGCAGACCGTTCTGTGGGCTCAGAGCTGACTTATGCTCTGTTAGGCTGAAAATTTGGGAGAAGGGCCTGGCAATCCACTCCCAAGGCAATCCCGAAGCACTCAGCCATTGAAAACCCTATGAGGGTCGCTATGAGTCGGATACCGACTCGATGGCACCTAACAACAACAACAACAAGGCTGAAAATTGCTCCATATTGGTTCAGCTTGAGCCCAGTGTCCCTAAGGGGGTTAAACTATCAGGCATTTGAATGAAGTCTGAGAAAACGACGTTCAGCGTGGAGGTACTAGTGTTATATTCCACGTCTCCAGGAAAAGGAGGGAGCGTAATAATCACTGTTTGGAAAGCAAGTTCTTCAGCTCCATCTTGGCCTCATCTACTTGGGCCTGCAGCAGCCTAGCCCCATGACCAAGCAGACCCCGAATGAATTACGAATTATGACAGAAGAGAAAAAAACCAAAAGGTAGGTTGATTTTCTTCAACCTTACTCTCTGTTGATCCAGCCTTCATGCTGATGCCTGACCAAGATTTCTTTCTTTTTCATATATTATTTATAAACACAGTCATGACCGATTTTAAATGTATAATCATGAGTTTTCACAAATGCACACATCCTGCTATGGTTTGGATATAGTATGAGGGTCCCTCATAGTTTCACGTGTTGAAATGTAATCCCCATTGTGAGGTATTAAGAGGCTGGAAACAATCTGACTGTGGTGTTTAGAGGTGGGGCCTTGGGGAGGTGATCAGGTTTAGATCATTAGGGTGGAGCCCCACTATTGAATCCTGGTGGCTTTATAAAAAGAAGGAGAGAGTCTAGCAGAATGAATGTATATACATATACATAAATACATATACATATATATACGTATATATACATATATATACATATATACATATATGTGTGTATATGTGTGTGTGTGTGTGTGTGTATATATATATATATATGGTTGCTGTTAGGTGCCATCTAGTTGGGTCTGACTCATAGCAACCCTCATAAAATTTGCCATAGATGATTGTTTCAGGATTGCTTCGAGAGTGGATTGCCACATCCTTCTCCCATATTTGTGGTGCTGGGGATCAAAACTGGGTCTTCAGAGAGTTTGGAGCAGCACTCTACCAGCTGAACTAAACCCCAGCACACACATGCGCGCACACACACACACACGCACACGTGTGCATGCACATATAATCAGGATATATACACACATACATATATGTCCAGGATATATATATATATATATATATATATAATTTATATTATTATTAATATATTATATAAATATGAGCTGAGATTTAGCTCAGTTGGTAGAGCACTGTGCTGCAATCTCTGAGGTCCCGAGTTCAATTCCCAGCACCTCAAAAATGGGAGAAGGACCTGGCAATCTACTCCCAAGGCAATCCCGAAGCAGTCAGCCATTGAAAATCCTATGAGGGTCGCTATGAGTTGGATACCGACTTGATGGCACCTAACAACAACAACAATTATATAAATATATATAAATTATATATAAATATATATATTTATATATGTATATATGTATATATGTATATATATATGTATATATGTATATATGTATATATGTATATATGTGTATATATGTGTATATATGTATATATACATATATAAATATATATTTTTATATAATTCATATATATATTATATATATAATATATATGTATATATAATTTATATATAATATATATAATTTATATATAATACTTATATATAAATATATATTTATATGGGGCTGCGATTTAGCTCAGTTGGTAGAGCTCTGTGCTGTAGTCTCTGAGGTCCCGAGTTCAATTCTCAGTACCCCAAAAATGGGAGAAGGGCCTGGCAATCCACTCCCAAGGCAATCCCGAAACAGTCAGCCAATGAAAACCCTATGAGGGTCTCTATGAGTCGGATACCGACTTGAGGGCACCTAACAACAGCAACAACAACAATATATTTATATAATATTATTATATTATTAATATTATTAATATATTTTCAGGATACATATATAATCAGGATATATACATATTTAAAATATATATAAAATCAGGACACATACATATACTTCCTGTTTCTTGCCATGTGATATCCTGTGCCATTTTGGGACTCTGCCTGTGAGAAGGCCATCATTAGATAAGGTTCTTAGACCTTGAACCTCCAGAATTGTGAGCCAAAATAAATAGTTTCTTTATAAAGTAGTTTGTCCCACATATTTTGTTATGGTTACCAAAAAGGACTAAAACACATCCCAACACTCCAGTGAATATATACAACATTTCCATTCCCACATTTCCTTCTTGCTCCCTTTCAGTCAATCCCATCCTCCATGTTGTCATTGTTGTTAGGTACTGTTGAGTCGCATCTGATTCAGAGACCCTACATACAACAGAAGGAAACACTCCCTGACACTATGCCATGCGCAGCACTATGTCAGTGCTTCTCTGCTATTCATAGGGTTTTTCAACCTGTCTTCAACCTTACTCTCTGTTGATTCAGCCTTCATGCTGAGGCCTGACCAAGATTTCTTTCTTTTTCATATATTATTTATGAACACAGTCATGACCGATCTTAAATGTACAATCATGAGTTTTGGGGGTAGACTGCCAGGGTCCTTCTCCCAAGTCTATGTTGTTGTTGTTGTTGTTAGGTGCCGTCGAATCGTGTCTGACTCATAGTGACCCTCATAGGGTTTTCAATGGCTGACTGTTTCAGGATTGCCTTGCGAGTGGATTGCCAGGTCCTTCTCCCATTTTTGCGGTGCTGGGAATTGCACTCGGGTCCTCAGAGACTGCAGAGCAGTACTCTACCAATTGAGCTAAATCCCAGCCCACCTCACAATAAGTGTTAATACAGTAATCTAAGACTTAATTTATCAGCTCTTAAATTAGCAAAGAATATAACCAACTAAATACTACTGTGTGGCTCAAAAAGAAAAAATGACAAATGAGGTTGTCCTTCAGCTGTCACAGTATAGATAAAGATTAAAAAAATGGTTTTAAAAAAGCAACTTTGGAATCAGATGCACTTAGTCTTGAGTCGTGGGTCTACCACTTGCCAGTCATACAACTTCAAGCTTATTGTTCCATCTATACAATCGAATGATACCACCAATCTCAAGGTTTTACCTAAGGTTAAATGAAGTAATTGCTCAACACACTAGCATACTACCTGACCCATGGTAAATAGTTGTTGTTAAATGCCGTCAAGTTGGTATCTGACTCATTGCGGCCCTCATAGGGTTTTCAGTGGCTGTTTCGGGATTGCCTTGGGAGTGGATTGCTAGGCCCTTCTCCCATTTTTGCGGTGCTGGCAATTGAACTTGGGACCTCAGAGACTGCAGCGCAGCGGTCTACTAACTGAGCTAAATCCCAGCCTTCCCAAGCCTATAGCACCTGGTATTCCCAGGTGGTCTCCCATCCAAGGACTAAGTAGGCCTAACCCTGCTTAGCTTCTGAGATTTGACAGGGTATTGGACCCATAGTGGTATGCTGCAGGCCCATCCCCCGTAGGTAACCATTATTCTGATTTCTAGAACCATGAATTTGTTTTCTTGTTTCAGAATTTCATATAAATGAAATCACACAGTATGTACTCTTTTATGCCTAGTTTATTTGGCCCAACTTAATGTTTTTGAGATTTATGCATGTTGTTGCATCAGTTGTTATTGTTGTGAGGTGCCGTGGAGTCGGTATCCGACTCATAGCGACCCTCGTAGGGTTTTCAATGGCTGGTTGTTTCGGGATTGCCTTGGGAGTGGATTGGCAGGCCCTTCTCCCAGTTGCATCAGTAGTTTATACTTTTTCATAACTGGATATTATTCCATTGCATATTTCTACCACATAGAGTAATCTGTCTAAAATAAAGGAATGAGATAGCCTACAGGGAGAAAAGCTTTGCCAAATATTCATTGAATAGAAGATCAACATCTAAAACATATAAAGAACTCAAAAACTTAAAATGAAAGAGCAAATAATTTAATCATTTAATGGGAAGTGGAAATGAAGTCTTTTTTTTTTCTTCAGTACTGGGGGAGTTAAACCCAGGGCTTCAGCACATCCTGGGAAAGTGTTCTACTACTGAACTGTACTCCCAGATCTTTTTAGACTTTTTATTGCTCAGGCTGCCTCTAGCCTGGAATCTGCAATCCTCCTGCCTCAGCCTCCCAACTTGCTGGGATTATAGGCATGCACCACCATGCCCAGCTGAACAGAGTCTTTTCAAATGAAGAAGTATAAATGGCCAATAAATACATTAAATAATCCTTAGTCATAAGGGAAGTACAAATCAAAACTACATTGAGAGTCTGTCTTGCCTCAGTCAGAATGGCTAGCATCAACAAAACCAGCAACAACAAATGCTGCTGAAGACTTGGGGAAAAGCAACAAAGCAACTCTTATTCACCGCTACTGGGAATGTAAATTAATCCAGCCACTATTGAAATCAATATCGAGGCTCCTCAAAAGGCAGAAAAAAAATTCTATATTATCCAGCCACACCACTTCTGGGTATATAACAAAAAGAATTAAAGTCAGCTTACTACGGAAATACCTGCATGCCCATGTTTATGGCAACAGAATTCACAATAGCCAAATTATGAAGTCAACCTAGGTACCCATCAACAGATGAATGGATAAAGACAGTGTGGTTTATATACACCAGGGAGCTTTACTCAGCCATACAGAGCAATGAAATTATGTCGTTTGCAGAAAAATGGGTGGAAGTGGATATCATCATGTTGTGAAATAAGCCAGATTTACAAAGACAAATGTCACATGTTTTCACTGGTATGCAGAATCTAGCAGAAGAACAAAAAAGGACTTGAAAGTAAAAGGAAAATTGTACAAATTATAGAAAGGGAAAGGAAAAGCAGGGAGGGGAAGGGTGATAATAAAGAGTAGCAGGGTGAATATGTTCAAAGTTGTTGTTTGGTGCCATAAAGTCAGGTCTGAGTCATAGCAACCCTACGTACAACAGTATAAAACATTACCATACCCTGTGTCATGCACATGGTCTTTTTATGGTAGAGCCCATTGCTGCAGCCATTGTGTTTCTTCTCGTTTTGAGTCATGCCACATCAGCAAATTGAGGTCCCAGGGAATCTACTCCACTCCCTTTGTTAAGATCAATTCTACTTTGAGGAGGCAACTCTTCCCTAGTTATTTCTTGAATGCCTCCAGCCTGGGGGCTCATTTTCTGGCACCATATTTCACAGTGATTTTCTGCTATTCATAGGGTTTGCAATAATTAATTGTTTCAGGAACGGGGTGCTGGGTCCTTCTCCCTAGTCTATCTTGGTCTGGAATCTCAGCTGAAACCTGTCCACCATGGGTGGCCCTGCTGGTATCTGAAATACCGGTGGCATATCTTTCAGTGTCACAACAACGTGCAAGCCCCCACAGTACAGCAAACTGACATGTAGGGAATACCTATTTATCTCTTCATCTATTTCTATCTCTATCTATCTATATCATCGATATAATTCACAGAATACAAAATTCACTCTTTTCTTTTAAAAATGTTTTTATGATTCCATTATTGTATTTAAAAATTGTTTAAGTAAATTTTAATTGGCAAATAATAATTACATATAGTTGTAAGGTACTAATGTGATGTTTTGGTATATGTAGGCATTATGGAATGATTAAATCCAGCTTATTAGCATACCTATCAATTGATACTTTTTGTGGTGAGAATACTTGAAATTTACTGTTATTTTTAAATCTACAATAAGTTATTATTGATTATAGTCATCAGGCTGTAAAACAGTAATAAAAACCTTTTTGTTCCTGTCTGAGACTTTATGCCATTTTTTAAAATTTTGAGACAGGGTCTTCCTAGGTAGCCCAGGTTGGCGTCAAACTTGTGAAGGTCCTGCCTCAGCCTCCTGTGTGGTGGGATTATGGGCAAGCGCCACTAGGCCTGGCCATTTTGTACCCTTTGATCAACATCTCCCACCCGCCAACCTATCCCTCCTTGGCCCTCTGTTAATTACCATACTACTTACTATTTCTATGAGTTTTATTTTTGTTTTAGATTCCACATAGAAAGAAGATCATACAGTATGTCCAATGCCTGGCTTATTTCACTAAACAAAATGACCAGGTGCCATAGCACACACCTGTAATACCAGAAACTCAGGAGGCTGAGGCAGGAGGTCATGATTTTGAGAACAGAGGCAGCTTGGACAACTCTGCCTCAAAATAAAAAATTTAAAAGGGTGTAGCTCAGTGATAGAACAATTGCATAGCATGCATGAGGTACTGGGTTCAACTCCCTAGTACTGCAAAAATAAAAAGTTGAGTATAATATCTTCCAGATTCATCTATGTTGTTGTAAATGAAAGAATGTTCTTTTTAAAAGGCTAAATAGCATTCTATTATGTGTGCATGTATATTTTTTTCTTTATCCATTTATCTGACCATGGAGTTTGTTTTTGGTGTTAGGTGCCATTGAGTTGGTGTCCGGCTCATAGCAACCCTACATATAACAGGCGAAACTCTTGTCAGTGCTTATCTGCTATCAATAGGGCTTTCAATGGCTGATTGTTTTTTGGGGAGTGGGTTGCTGGGTCTCAAGCGTACAGCGCCTGGTGTTCCCAGGTGGTCTCCCATCCAAGTACTAACCAGGCCCAACCCTGCTTAGCTGCTGAGATCTGACAGGATCAGATGCCACAGTGGTATGGCTGCAGGCTGACCACAGATGCTTAGTGTTTATTTCACTTCTTAGCTATTGTGAATATTGCTGCAATGAATATGCAGATATCTCTTTGACATACTGATTTAATTTCCTTTGGGTATATACCAAGTAATGGGACTGTTGGATCTTATGGTAGTTATGTTTTTAATTTATTGAGGAGCCTCCATAATGTTTCTCTTAATGAGTGTGCTAATCTCACCAACAGTGTACAAGTATTTTATTTTCTTACACTCTTGCCAATATTTATCTGTTGTCTTTTTGGTAGAAGTCATTTTAACACATGTGAATTGATAACTCATTGTGGTTTTAGTTTTCATTTCCCTGATGATTACTGATTTGAGAATTTTTCCAGATACCATGGAAATTTCCATATTCCGTGGCCCTTTGTATGTCTTCTTTTGAGAAATATCTATTCAGGTCTCTTGCCCATTTTTGATCAGGCTATTTGTTTACTTGCTATTGATTTGTTTGAGTAACTTATATGTTTTGGATATTAACCTCTTGTCAGATGGATGGTTTATAGTTTCTCCCAGTGCATCAATTCTTTCTTCATTCTTTTATTTGCCAAGTTTTACACTTTTAAAGTGTACATTAAAAATTTTAAAACAATATTCACACAATTATGCAACTATTACTACCAATTCCAGAACATTTTCATTTTCTTAAAAAGAAACCACATGCCCATCAATATAAGACCCAATTCTAGGTGACTGAAGTAAAAAAATGTTAAAAATTAATCAAAGAATACTGTATAGCAAGAAGAGACAGTTTTCTTTTCTTTTCTTTTTTTTTTCTTTTCTTTCTTTTTCTTTTTCTTTCTTTCTTTTTTTTTTTTTTGGTGTGTGTGGTGCTGGGGATCAAACCCAGGGCCTCAGTGCATGTTAAGCAAGAACTCTACAAACTGGGCTAAACTCTAAGCCTCAAGGATGCAGCTTTATAAATAAAATACTTTGTATCAATCAGAGGGATAAAATCACATGCAATCTTTTACTAAGGTAACAATATTCAGATAAGTAACAGACTGAGTTAGCTGTACATCAGATTCCATAACCAGGTAATATGCTCCTTTGTAATGGTTTGGATCTTAAATGTATCCCCAAAACTCATGTGTTGAAGGCTTGGTCCCCAGGTTAGCAGTGTTCAGGGGTGGGGCCCTTGGGAGGTGATAGGATCATGAAGGCTTTGACCACGCTGATGGATTGATCCATTTAGGGATTCATAGCTTGATGGGTTTTGGGGAGGACTTTGGTTATAAAAGTGAGCTGCCTCTGTCTGCTTCCCAGCTCATGAGGTGAGCAGCTTTGCTTCACCACATGCCCCCGCCACAGTGTTCTGCTTCTCCACAGACGGTTACAATGGGGACGTGCAACCATGGGCAGAAACTGCTGATGCCATGAGCCAAAATGAACCTTTCTTCTTTAAACTGATTTCTCTCACATATTTTGTCATAGTTACACAAAATGAATACATCTTTATTTATACAGAATTGGAAGTTTTAACTCTGAATTGTAGGTTGTTGGGAATGACAGCAAGTGCTTGGTGGTTCTTTGAAGACTTATTGGATGTTTAGGTCAAACATGCATTATAATAGCCAGCCACCCCTTTTCCTTCTGCTAACAGGGTGCAAAATACTCATCTATCTAAGTATTGACAGAGATTCCTCCTTCTAAATAAGTATTGGTGCTTATTCAGTTGTGGAAAGTAAATTATTTTGGTCTGTGCTAGCACTTACCTCTTCACTGTGTGACTTGGGAAAAATTAATCAATCTGACCTTTGATTTTTTTATTAATAAAATCAGAACAAGTTTAGAAAGGAAAAGGAAAAGGGGTTAGCAGCTTATTTGTAACCCATCTACTATTCCTTGGAATAGGGAGAGAGGAACCAAAGGAAAAAGATGACTTGGTTTGTTCTCCATTAAACTTGCCAATCCAATGTCATGATGGAACTTACTAGCAAAAAGATAAGAGAGCAGCCTTATGTGTGTAATGCTGTTAGTGGGTGGCCCTTGGTGTGCTTAGGTAGGAATGGGTGGCCAGGGGGATAGCTCACCAGAACCATCCATGTAAACTACACAATTATCAGAATGTGAAATGAATAAAATGGCTTCCTTTAATGTAAATGACAAAATGACATATGCCTCTTCTAGAAACCTCACTCACCCTCAGATGGCAAAGAAGAACTGGGGAGTTGTCTTGTGGTTATTCATAAAGTTTAATTCTAGGTAGAAAAACATTATTTTGGTCTGAACAAAACAGGGTAATCTCACGCTCCATATCATTGAGTGATGAAAAGGTAAGCACCAGGTTTGACCAGTGAGATAGTTTTCTGGGGAGGACATCCCTTTAAAATAACAAAAGCTCCTGAGGGACAGACCCTTTACCAAAAGACACCACCATAAGGATGAAAACTCTCACTTTAAGGAAGATGAAACAGGAAAAGTCTGGGTTCATGACTATATCAATGTGTGACCATCCAATGCTAGGATTTGCTCACATTATCTCTCAATCCTCTACCCATTTTCCCCATCTACCTGGTTTTCTGTGGCCACTTCCAGATTATCAAAAGTATTTAAAACCCGTTACTCTATCACATATTAATTTTACTTGCATAACAAGTGAATGGGGTAGAAGTTATTAGCTCAAGAGATACTTCCAAGATGTTCAGTTAGAATGAGGGATTACTGTTCAGCTGTTTTTGATGGATTTTTTTTGAAGTGGAAGGATATTCTTCTGTTCTTCTACCATGGAAAAAAACACCCCTATGAAACTTCTTGTATAACAAACCACGGCAAAACTTTCTGGCTTAAATCCCAAATTTATGATTACAAATGATTCTGTGAGTTGATAATCTGAGTGGCTCTTATGCTAGTCTTGCTTGGAACTGCTCATGTAGCTTCAGTTACCTGATGATTTCACTGGGGTTGGAAGGAACAAAATGGAACTCCCTGGCATGTTTGAAAGTTGGTGGTGGCTGTCAGCAGAGGCACCTGGCTTCTATGTCCCACATGGCCTCATATTCTCCAACAGGCTAGACAGCAGTTCCAGTGTTTAAAGACTGTAAATGTTGCAAGGTCTCCTATACTGCCAACTTGCAAGTGTTACTGACTCCAGCGCAGATTCAAAAATGTGGAGACATGGACTCCAGCTCTTGACAGAGGTAGGAATGCCATACTGCCAGGGGCCTTGGATCCTGGGAGCAGAGATTCATTGGGGTCATTATTACAATGTTAATTATTAGTAATGTGCAAGAGCTGTTGTGTCTGAAGAGTGTGTTCTCTATCTTACCTTTACCTCTGCATGAGGACCCTCAACAGAAATATCTGACTGGCTCTAGTACCATGCATCCTTGGTTTTATCTTAAGCAATTTGTCTCCTTTCATCTTTTTGGTGGTAATAATTATGGTAACTGACCAGATTTAACTTTTCCTGTAGACTATTGGGAAGATAAGAGCTAAGTCTGACATTATGCCATGAGGATTTATATGCTTGTTATTAGTTAACCTACCTGTAGGCCCCAGATCCCATTTTATGCTATACTTTAAATTTCTTCATGAAATTTTTCTTCACGATATTTTTTCTTTTTAACTAAACTTTTTATTTTAGAATAGGTTTATACTTATAGAAAATGACAAGGGTGGTACACAGTTCCCATACACCCTGCACTCAGTTATTGTTTATATCATGCATTACAGTGGTACATTTGCCATAGCAAAGGTAGCAGTGGAGCTCAGTTTAGCTCAGTTGGTAGAGCATTTACCCTGCATACTCTAAGGCCCTGGATTCGATGTCTAGCACCACAAAATTGCGAGAAGGGCCTGACAGCCCACTCCTGAAACAACCTGCCATTGAAAACCCTAGGAATAATAGCAGAGAAGCACTGACATATTGCCAGCATAGCATAGTGTTGGGGAATGTTTTGTCTGTTGCACACAGAGTCACTATGACTGGGACCTGACTCAGCAGCACCTAATAACAACAACAATAAAGATACGATAATGGATATTTATATTATTTTTGGCTTACAACTTAATCCATTATTTATTTTGTTGTTTGGCTTTGGTCATTGGCAGCTCTTTTAGTTGGCTCCTGTATCCCTTTGACATATCCATCATTCTGACCACTTCCTGACTTTCTCGCCCTGTGAGGTGTTCCAGGCTCATATCGTATATTTCCTGCTCAGTCCTGGAATCAACTAGGTTTTCAATGAGCTCTAGTTCTTTTTATTACAGACTGGTATTAGCAACCAACATTTGGGCACTAAATTTAATCCTGCTTTTAGTTTGTATATTATTTTATTTTATTTTATGTAATCTTATAAGTGGCATAAATTTGTTTCTGAAATAAAGCAAAATAGAATAAATGAATAAAAATTTAAAAAGTGGATCACAGACTTGAGTTTGGATTTTTTTTTTCCAGGTCTTATTTTCCTTTGGCATAAAAAAACACACAACATACCTTAAGAGATGCAGAAAGAGACATACTGCAAATTTTAGTGATTATACATTGTCCCTAGGCTTGACATTTAGTATCTTTAAAAATCTACAGCCAGTTAGCATTGTTTCTCACTATTTTCCTATACACATACAGGAGTGCAGAAGTACTCATTACTGAAAGTGCCATCCATATGCATTTGAAAAATTAATATTTTAACCAAATGTAATGTATGTAAATAGATAATACATGGACATATTATCCTCATAAAAAATTAAAACATCCTACCTAAGGATAAACATTATAGCTAAGTCTCCATGTGGCCTATCTCTTTTGTGTATATGGTCTTTATGTATTTTGAGGAGTTGTCTTTTTTTAAGTTCTAGCCAAGCCAGACGTGGTATTGTATGCCTGCAATCTCTATAATGGGAGGCTGAGGTAGGAATATCATGAGTTTGAGGCCAGACTGGGCTACAGAGTAAGACTTTGTTTCAAAACATTAAAAAAGAAATTCTATCCAAATGTCACATTACCTATGCCTCTTTTCCAATTTCCTTGATCAGTCCAGATTTATTTTTATATTAAACCCACAGTAATCCATTCTCACCTAATTTTATGAGGCTTTGCATTCTATCAAATACCTATCTACATTGTCTACTAGATCATGAGTTCTATGAAGGTAGGACCCTGCTCCATGTACTTCAGTGTCCCCCCCAAATCATACCATTTCCTGACACATAGTCTATGTCTAATAAATGTTAAATAAGTGAAAGAAATGCTGAAATATTAATAAGCATATGCTTTATTTTCATAACTATACTAATTATACTGATACTGAAAAAGGAGCACTAGACTAGGAGTCATCAAAATCATAAAGGACATACATAAATACATAAAGGACATACATATGACATCATCATAAAATCAAAATCTTGATTTTATACTGAAGTTGTTCATTGAAGTACTTCTGTAAAATAAACATCTGGAAAACTCCAAGTAGGTTAATGGAAATGGGACTGGTTGAAAAACTCTGGTACATCCACTCAGTGGAATACTACTCAACTATAAAAAAGTAATGAAAATATATTGTTGTTAAGTTTAAAAAGCAAGAAAGAGAAAAGTATGTGTGATAAATATATGATTTGTCTAACAAATTATAAGACCAAATTCAAATAAAATAAAACAATTGCTTTAAGAAGGAGGGAGAAAACAAGGTAAACGTAAAGCCCCCTCTGAATGTGCTTTGAGGTATGGTTTTGACTTTAAAACCATTTAAATTTTAAAAAAGTAAAAATGAAAGTTTTTAAAGGCAAGTTTTACATTGCTAAAAAAACAATGTAAAACAAACAAACCTGTGCATTGAATTTGTGACATAACCACACTGAGAGTTGAAACATAAGATGACTGTTGGGAAATGTTTTGAGAAGAAAAGAAGGACAAAAAAAAAAAAAAAAAAAAAAAAAAAAAAAAAAAAAAAAAAAAAAAAAAAAAAAAAAAAAAAAAAAAAAAAAAAAAAAAAAAAAAAAAAAAAAAAAAAAAAAAAGGAAAGAAAAGAAAAGAAAAATGAAAGAAAAGGAAAAGAGGGAAAAAGAAAAGAAAAATAAGTCTAATTGTAGTAACTATATTGTCAGTACAAATATTAGCATTGTTATTTCAAAACTGTTGTCGATGCTATAGGATATACTAGGGGTGCAAAAAATGTATACACACTTTAAGAGATGTTACCTATGTATTACTTTTTGAAGTTGAATTGAGTTATGATAGCAAAGTGTAGCATGATGTTTGCCCTAAAGATGTGCCCAGAATAGTGGCAACAAGCATTCTTAAAATAGTAAAATAGAAAGTTTTTATCCAAAATATGTATACCTTTTTTGGCACCCTCTGTACATATGTAAAACAAGAAAGAGGGATGGAAGGAATTGGGGGGTGGGGAAGAGAGGAGAGAGGGGGGGGGAATGAATATGAATAAGCAAATCTGATCAACCATTTATATTTACTTTCCAGTTACAGGCAACACGGGAAGTACACATTAAATGACATCATGGAGATGGATGCGATCAACCACAAGTGCAGAATGTGGGAAACTTGACAAGGCAATGATTAAAAAAAGATTTAAGAGATATACCAAACAAATTCTTTTCTATTTCTTCTAATGATTTGGTTGACCAAAAGAATGTAGAGAGTGTGACATTTGGGGGATTCCACAGCTAGGATTTAGAGAGCAGGTCAGATGCCCCATGACTCCTTCCTGTGGTCTCTGGGATTTCCAAGGTTCCTCATAAGAAATCTGAGTACTCTAAGGCCACCACACTGAAGAAGCCAGCAGGTATAGGCACAGGTGCAGCCCTGTGAATGACGCCACTTAAGACCCTCCAGATCAGCTATTGTCAAAGTCTCATGGACCAGACGGATCGCTTAGCCAGCCATGCTCAGATTGCTGTTATTAGGTGCTGTCAAGTTGTGTCTAACTCACAGCGACCCTTGTAGGGTTTTCAATGGCTGTTTTGGAATTGTTTTCAGGAGTGGACTGCCACATCCTTCACCCATTTTTGCAGTGCTGGGGATTGAACCTGGGTCCTCAGAAAGGGCAGAGCAGCGCTCTACCAACTGAGCTAAACCCCAGTCCCATGCACAATACTGTGGGTCAGTAATTTGAACAACAACAAAAATGCTCAAATTACTGACCCATAATATTGTGAGATATAATAAAATGGCTGTTGTTTTGAGCCACTAAATTTTGGATTGACTTGTTATATACCTATGCTAACTAGAATAATGTCTAATATTTTAAGATGGAGGTTATGAACTAGTGTTAGTAGAATCTTGTTTACAGAGAGAAAAGACAAGAAGCAAAACAAGGCACATTTGGGGGGAGTTGTACAACTCATAAAGTAACACGCATTATGATAATGATACTGTATAAATTGTGCAAGGAATTAATGTGCTTTATTTGAGATTTCACAACTAATGAGTGACAGGAAATTGGTTTGGGAAGAGAGAGAAAAAAAGATGCATAATTATTTCTTTCATTATGAATGTGCATTCCTGACATCTCTGAGGACTAAGATTGTCCTGCAGGGAATATGATTAAAGTTACAAAGAGGAAAACAAAATAAATAAGTCAGCTTTTGATCCAGCTGCTATATTTGCCCACAAAAAAGGAGGCAGCTCTCAGGTGGGCTTTTGTGTAAGTAATGTCCTGAAATCCAAGTGTAAAAGAACAATATGAAATCTCAATTCTCCCAAACGGTTTGGGGTGAGTTCAGCCCTTGAGCCCCTGGGGGGTTTGGTTCCCAAGGAGACTAATCCCACTTGCTTAGCATTAGGCCTTCCTGGGAGGAAAGAGCTCTAGTGTGGAGTTCTGCAGAGCCCCACCGTGCAGGCTGGAGCTGAGTCCCTCTGCTCTATAGGAAGTGAAATGTATTGATGTCAAAGCCACTCAAGTGAACGTGCTCACTCTCGGGGGCAGGAGGAGGGGGCGCTGGGGCTGGCAGGAGCTGGCCACTGACTTTATTGAAACTGATTTCATCTCAGAGTTCTTCCCCAAAGGAAAGGATATTGAGAGAAAAAAGCAAAGGCAACTATGAGATAGAGTTTATATGAATAATTTTGTTGGATAGTGCAAGCTCTAAGGACTTATTGTGGTTTCAGGTACAGAATTATTTCAATCAGAATTGTTCATTGTTGCCAAATTCCCTCTATTTTCCCATAAACATCACTGTTTTCATGTAGACCTGCCTCTGCCCCGTCTGTTCTGATAGAGATATTGCTTCTTTGCTTGACATACTCAAATGCATCATTTAAGTCTTAGCTCCAGTGCTACCTGTCTATGTAAATGCCCTGACTCTTTGGGCAGACTTGAGTGCCCTTTAATCCCATTTACTATAGTACTTTTAATTTACTTCCACTGAGACATAGATTACATTATGTTACAATGGCTTATTTGCATGTCTGTCTTTCCATTAGAAAGGGTAGGAATCATAGCTTTTTTTTTTTTTTTTTGGTAGTACTGAGGGGTTAAACCTACGGCCTCGCCCATGCTAGGCAATTGCTCTACCTCTGAGTTGTACTCCAGCCCCCTTTTTATTCTTTGAGACAGGGTCTTGCTAATTTGCTTCCCTTGGCTTCCCTTGGCCTTAAACTCACAATCCTCTTGCCTCAGCCTCCCTGAGTTGATGGGATTACAGGCCTGTGCCACAGAGCCCTTCGAATCATAATTCCTAACTTCTGTGTCTCTAGTACTAGCATAGTACTAAACACACTGTGTCAATATCTTTCTGTTGAATGAATAAGTGATTGGATGAGATATTTGTGTTAGAGATCAATTTTGTGAATCAGGTTAAGCCATAAATGTCTCATTTTGTACATAGAGCTTTATGGTCAACAAAGGAATTTCATTTCCATTATCTTACTGATTTTCTATCAAATAGGCTCATGTTATTATTCCTGTTTTATAGATCAAAGTCCTGGGGATGAGTTTTCTATTGTCAGTTATGTAATAAAGGCAGGACTGGACTCCAGTCTCAGTCTCTGGCTACAGTTTTAGCATTCCTTCCAAAATATTACATTGACTTTTTCTAAGTTTCTACAACCTGCAAGCACAGCTGCTGGCTTGCATTTGAAAATAGGCACTCACTGTGTTGGAGAGAAAGGACAAATGGTGCTGGTTTTATAGTGTGATGTATTCGTAAGGAAAGAATAGGGCCTAAGGAATCAAGAACCTGGACATTGGTTGAGCCACTGTTTTGTACTAGGTGCTTCCATACACACCATCTCACAACAACCCTGAGGAGTTGAGAGGACCTCCACCGTATAATGACTCGAGGCATGATTGGTCTGTTATATCATGTAATTTTTGCAAGATCCTGAGAAGAGCTGTGACTATTCCCAGCTTTCAGATGAGGAATCTGAGCCTTACAAAGACAAACTGACTTGTCCAGAGACACTCACCTATCAACAGGCAGGACCAGAATGCAACGGGGTCTCCTTTAATTTCAAGTCAACTTTGATGCTTAGAACTCTAATTGTCCAGAAATGAAGGTGTATTTTTACATATGATTTTTTTCCATATTCCATTTATTTTGAAGATGGTTACGTTAGGATTTAAGTAACTCAAGGGACCGGGCGGGAGTTTTCAGGCTATAAGATATCCAATGTAGAGTCCTGTGCTGTCTGCCTCTGGGCATTTCTGACTAAACTCTGAGCATCTCTAACTGGATTGTTGGTGTCTCTGACTGAACCTGGGCTTCTTTAAACTCAGATGAAAGGTATATGATAATTGATCCAACTTGAATTAAAAAATAAAAAAGTTTGCTTCAGCTAAGTGTACTTTAAAAATGGCTACTTTATTGTTTAAATGAAGCCTTTTTTCTTTGGTAAAGCTGTGTTCTCAGAGTGCTTAAAAATGTTTCTGCGACAGCTGAAAACCGGGGCTTAAAGAAAAGAGTTTTGAAAGAGAGGGTCTGTACCTCCCCCATGCAGGCTCTGGTCCTACACCATAATAACTTATTTAGGGAACACTCTGTCATGCACACAGGTTTTCATACATGTGATCTCATTTAATTCTTTATGTACTTCTTGAGATAGCATAAAGTGTAGAGGAATACAATTGGCCTCTTTGCTTTTCAGAGAGGTAAAGGTGGATATTCTTGCAGGCTGTAGAACAGCCAATGGAAAATGATCCTCACAGCACGCTCCCTTTGAATTTCACAAGTGTCCTTCAAGGTGGACAATCTTACCTGCACTTAACAGAGTAAGCTAACCAAAGCATGATTAGCTGGTTAGTTCAAAGCCATGTGCTCACCAAGGCACACATTTCAACCCAAGCTCGAGGGTTACAGCATGGTGAAGCTAAAACCGGACCCCATGTCTTTTCTGAATGACCTTCCCTGCTCTATTATATTGTTTATTTTCTCTACCCCAAGAATGTCCAGGTGAAAGTGAGTCTAAGTGAACTTCAAGGTTATCCTTGAAATGCAACAGAAGCTTGAGAAGGACAGCCTAAATGGCATAACAGGTAGGGAGGAAGGTTCAGCATGCTGGGAGGTTTATTTATTCATATTTAATTAAATTAATTTTTTT
>VMDO01030414.1:0-21342 GCA_007922755.1 Pedetes capensis | reverse complement strand
TTTTTTTTTGGCGGTACTAGGGGTTGAACCCAGGGCCTGGACCACTGAGCTGCACCCCCGGCCCATTTTGTAGATTTTATTATTTTCTGAGACAGGGTCTCGCTAAATTACACTGACTGTCTCTGGTCTTGAACTTGCGATCCTCCTGCCTCCGCCTCCCCAGCCGCTGGGATTACAGGCGTGCACCACCACGCCCGGCTATATTTATTAATTCTTGCTACAATTCCCTGGGCTATTAAAGTCCTCTTTAGAAAGCTCTTGCCTATTCCTATGTTTTGAAGTGTTTTCCCTGTGTTAGGTTTTATGTTAAGGTCTTTGATCCACTTTTAATTGATTTTTGTACAGGGTGAGATATAGGTTGAAACTAGTTTCATTCTTCTATATATGTGGATATCCAGTTTTCCCAGCACCATTTGTTGCATAGGCTGTCTTTTCTCCAATGTATGTTTTTGGCACTTTTGTCAAAAATCAAATGGCTAGAGCAATGTGGCTTTATTTCTAGGTCCTCTAGTCTGTTCTATTGGTCATCATGTCTTTTTTTATGCCAGTACTATGCTGTTTTTGTAACTATAGCCCTGGAGTATAATTTCAAGTCAGGTATTGTGATAATTCCTGCATTTGTCTTTCTACTTAGGATTGCTTTGGCTATTCAAGGTCTTTTTTGCTTCCATATGAATTTTATGATTCTTTTTTGCATTTCTCTGAAGAATATCTTTGGACTTTTGATGGGGATTGCATTGAATCTACAGATTGCTTTTAGAAGTATCATCATTTTTATAATATTCTGCCTATTCATGAGTGAGGGTGAGCCTTGCATTTTCTACAGTCTTCTTCCATTTTCTTCAGTGTTTTGAAGTTTTCAATGTAGAAGTCTTTCACCTCCTTGCTTAGGTTTATTCCTAGGTACTTTATTCTTTTTGAGGATATGGTAAGTAGGATTATTCTCTTGATTTCTTTTTCAGCATGTTTGTTATTACTACATAGAAATGTTATTTGTTTTTGAATGTTATTTTTGTATCCTGCTATTTTGATGCAAGTACTTATCAGAATCTAAGAGTTTTCTAGTGGAATCTTCAGGGTATGTTAGGTGTAAGATACCATCTGCAAACAGAGATAATTTGATTTCTTTCCTTATTTGTATCCCTTTTATTTCTTTCTTTTGCCTTATTGCTGTGGGTAAGACTTCAATTACTATATTAAGAGTGGAGAGAGATACCTTTGTTGTCCTGATTTTTGAGGAAACACTTGCATTCTTTTCCCCATTTAGTATAGTATTATCTATAAATGTATATATGCCCTTGATTAGGTTGAGGTACGTTCCTTTTATTCCTTGTTTCTTCAGGGCTTATATTATTAAAGGATGTTGAACTTTGCTAAACGCTTTTGTGCTGTTGAGGTGATCATATGATTTCTATTCCTGAGTCTTTTTATATGCTGTATTGCATTTATTGATTTGCATATGTTAAACTATCCTTGCATCTCTGGAATGAAACCAATTTGATCCTGGTGTATGATTATATATTTATTTTTACTTTATTTTACTTGACAGTTTTTACTTTATTTTACTTGACAGTTGAACCCAAAGCCTTGCACATACTTTGCAAGTACTCTACCACTGGGATGCATCCCACCTGATTTTTAATTTTTTAATTTTGAGACAGGGTCTCACTGAGATGTGCAGGCTACCTCTAACCTTCAGTTTGTGATCTTCCTGACTCAGATTCCTGAGTTGTTGGGATTAGAGGTGTATGCCACCACTCCTGGTTGGGTATGATCTTTTTTTGATGTGTGCTGGATTCAGTTTGCAAGCATTTTATTAGGAATTTTTGTATGTATGTTCATTAGGGAAATTGGTCTAACAGTTTTCTTTTTTTCTTGTGCGCCTATCTGGTTTTGGTATCAGGGTGAGACTGGCTTCATAGAGTGAGTTTGGAAATATTCCTTCTCATTCTATTTTATGGAATAGTTTGGGAAGCATAGGTGTTAATTCTTTGTTAATGGCCTGGTAGGAACACTGAGCATGGTGGTGCACACCTGTAATCACAGTGACTCAGGAGGCTGATGCAGAAAGATCCCAAGTTTGAGCCCAGAGGTTGTCTGTGTAACCTAGGGAGATCCTGTCTCAAAAGAAAAAGTAAAAAATGGGCTTGGAGTGCAATTCAGTGGTAGGGTACTTACAAGCATGTGCGAGGCCCTGTGTTAAATCCCTCTGTACTGCAAAATATTAAAAACAAACAAACAAAAAAAACGCCTAGTAGATTTTGACTGTGAATCTGTTAGGTCCTAAGCTTTTCTTTGCTGGGAGATCTTTATTACTGCTTTAATTTCATTGCTCATTATATGTTTGTTTAAGTTATTTATATTATCTTGATTTCATTTTGGTAGGTGATGTATGCTAAGTAATGCATACATTTCTTCTAATTTTTCCAATAATTTCATATTATAAGTTTTCAAAGTATTCTCTAATGGTCCTCTGTACTTCATTGGCATCTATTGTAATGATCCCTTTTTCATCTCTAATTTTATTAATTTGTATCTCCTTTTTCTTTTGATTAATCTGACTACTGGTTTGTCAATCTTGTTTCTTTTAAAAATACCAACTCTTTGTTTCATTGATTCTTTCTATTTTTCTTTTAATCTCCATTTCATTAATTTCTACCCTGGCCTTGTAATTTGTTTCCATCTACTAGTTTTGGGTTTGATTTGTTCTAATTTTTCTAATGCCTAAAGTTCTCTCTGATTTTTTTTATATAAGCACACAGATTATAAATTTCCCTTTTAGAACTGCTTTTGATGTATCTCAGTAGTTCTGATAGAATGTGTATTCATTTTCATGTGATTCTAGGAATTTTTAAATTTACTTCCTGATTTCTTCAGGAACGTACTGATCATTCAAGAACATGTTGTTCTGTCTCCATGTATTTGTATAGTTTGTTGTTTTTCTTGCCGTTAGTTTTTAGTTTTGTTCAATTATGATCTAATAGTATACAAGAAATGATGCCAGTTTTTTTTCTATTTGTTGATACTTGCTTTATGACCTAAAATGTGGTCTATTTTAGAGGAGATTTCGTTATCAACTGAGAAGAATGTATATTCCAGTTGGATGGAATAGTCTGTAGATGTCTGTTAAGTCTATTTTATCTATGGTGTAGTTTAACTCTGAAATTTCTTTGTTGATTTTTTTTGTTTGGGCCATCTATCAGTGAGAGTAGGGTATTGAAGTCGTGTACTTTTTTTGTATCTGGACCTGTCAGATCCTTTGTGTCCAATAGTGTTTGTTTTATGAAATTAGATGGACCAATGTGAGGTTCACAAATATTTACAAGTATGTCTTCTTGGTGGATTGTTCTTTTAATAGTATGTGGTGACCTCCTTTCTTTCTTTTGGTGAATTTGGGCTTAAAATCTACTTTGTTAGATATCATTATTGCAACACCTGTGTTTTGTTTTGTCTTGTTTTTTATTTGGTTTTTCATACTTGGTAAGTTTTTTTCCATCCTTTTGTTTTCAGCCTGTGTATGTCTATTGTAGAGTGTTTCTTGAAGACCACAGGTAGTTGGTCTTTGGTCTTGTCTTACATTGAGGGCTATTATTGAGAGAAATTTGGTCTTTCCTGTAATTTTGTTGGTTGTTTTCCTAGTTGGTTTGAGTATGAATTGTTCTTTTCTTTTTCCTGCTGTTCATATTAGAAGTTTGTTGGGTATACTAAGTTGAACATACTTGCTTCTTTTTTAAATACTCATCTGTTCATATGTTCTTCTTATGAGATTTATTCTTTGGTAAGCTTTTGAATTTGTGTGTGTCTTCTTTCTTCCTCTGTGTGTAGGATTCCTTTAAGTATCTTCTGCAATGCTGGCTCAGTGGTCATGGATTGTTTAAGTTTGTGCTTATCTTAAAAGGTCTTTATTTCTCCATCAATTTTAAGAGATTGCTTTGCTGGATATAATACTTATAGTTAACAGTTACCTACTTTCAAGGCTTGAGATGTCATTCCATGCTTTTCTGGCTTTTAGGATTATTACTGAGAGGTCTGCTGTTATTCTGATGGGGTTAGCTTTGTGAGTTGATGTTTTTCTCTTGCAGGTTTTAATACTGTTTCTTTGTTCTGTAGTCTTGGTGTTTTAACTATAATGTGTCATGGAGACTTTCTTTTGGATCATGTGTTATGTGGTATAAATGCCTCTTGTCAGTGGATGTCCATTTCTTTCCCCACATTTTGGAAATTTTCTGCTATAATTTTATTAAATAGGTTTTCTATGCCTTTAGTTTTTCTCGCAGATCCTTCTGCTTCCTTGAGTCTTAGGTTTTGGTCTCTTGATCATGTCCCAGAATTCTTGGAAATTGTGGTCATGTTCCTTTATTTTTGTTTATTTATTGGTATCTGAATGTACTATGTCCTCAACCTTGTCCTCCATCCCTTATATTCTTTCTTCTGCTTTGTCAAGTCTACTGGTGGTGCTTTCCTTTATGGGTATTCTTTTTTGCTGTTTTTGCACGATACTTGGGGGTTGAACTGAAGGACTTGCACGTACTTTGCAAGGGCCCTACCACTGAGCTGCACCAAAACATATATATGTGTGTGTGTGTGTAATTTTTAATGTTGAGTCTGGTTCTCACTAAGTACCCAAGCTGACTCTGGCCTTAAACTCATAATCCTCTTGCTTCCACCTCCCAAATGGCTGGAATTAAGGGGAGCACCACCATGCCTAGCTCTATTGCATTTTTTATTTTGTTTGTTTAGTTCTTTATTTTCAACATTTCTGGGGTTTTTTGTTTGTTTGTTTGTTTGTTTTCCCTTCAAAGTGTTAATTTCCTTGTTCAATTTCTCATCTGTTTTGCTGACTTTGTCTTCTACATTTGTGACTTTCTTATCTAGATCCTGAATTGATTTCCTTCATTCATCTGCTTGTGTATATTCTCCTTGACATCATTGATCCTTTTTACAAGTGGACATTTGAATACTTTGTCTAACATTTCAAGCATTTTAGTATCTTTGGATTTAGTAACTAAAACATATGGTCTTTTTGAGGAGACATGTTACCTTGGTTTGTCATGTTTCTTGTTTCTCTTTTGTGATTTGCACATCTCTTGGTGTGGATCTTTCTTCCAGTTTTAGTTGAGGATCTTGTTAGCAGGCAGCTTTCTCTTGAGAGCTCATTCCCCAGTACCACACAAAGAGGAGAAGACAACTACTGTAACAGGTATAATACCAGACCAAACCAGATATAGAAATACACTTAAAATCAATTAAAGTCAACTCCTACACCACCAGTGACTATAAAACAGAAAATGGCAAGAATAATGTAGAGTAAGCTATGAAGTTAAAAACTATTTAGGGTAAATGTAAAAATTATAATTATCTGAAATAAAAGGAGGTGCAGAGAAAGAGGAAAAGGAAAAAAGCTAGGTTAAATAAAGAAGGAAAAAGCAGAAGAAAGGAGAAAAATGTTGGGAAGAGGGAGAGGAAAGATCAAAATATAAAACAATCTGATTGTGCAATAAGGAAAAAGTGTGTAAATGAAATTAGATAAACCTGAAGGAAAAAGTAAAAAGTCTAAGCAATTTCTTTATAAAAGTAACATAACGTAAAAATAATACTAAAAGTGTAGTAAATAGAAAAAGAGAGAAACAGGTGGCAAAAGAAAAAGGGACAAAGTAAAGAAAAAATTTTTAAAGTTGCATAGAACAAAGAAAAGTAAAATTAAAAAAAGGAAAAATACGTGACAATGTACTAGAACAACTTTTTTCTGTGTCCTTTAATATTGGAGTCTGCCAGGGGAGGTGATGGTAAGTTGACATTAGAGGTTATCTTTTCTACCATTTTTGTAGATGCTGAGCCTCAACCAGTCAATGCTGGATGTCAGGCCAGTGTGCCTTCACTACAGGAACTTCTCTTCTTTGCATACCTGAACCTCTGCTGGCTACACTTTGCTTTGCAACTAGTGGACCAGGCCGGTTCTCAGGTGGCAGAGACTCCTCACTTTGTACCTCCTGGGATGGCTAATGTAAGCCAAGGGGTATCTCTAGATTATATTGGGCAGTGGAGGAAGCAAATAGGGCACTGAAGTCTTTACTGGAGGACTCGGTTTGGTACGTTCATGTTCTGCCAATATTGATTACTCTGGGGCAGGAGGAGGCTGCAGAGATCAAGTACCCTGCTGTCACTGAGTTTCAGAGTTCTCAGTCTTATAGGCAGTGAACTGGGTGGCAGACAGCTGGCTCTAAACGTAGAGATACTTGCTGACCTTGGTTGAGGGTTGTCAGGCTCCACAGTTCTCCTCAGGAGATGGAGCTGGCTCCTCCCCTGGGGAATGGGGCAACCATTCATCTTGCCTATGCCTCCTGCTGCTTCAGCTTCTCAGTGTGTCAGCATACAACCTTCCCCCTCTCTACAACTCCTTGTTGGAGCTGTGTCCCACCCTGAGGTTGGGGCAGGTTGCCCACACTCCCTGACCTGATTGTTCTTGTTTTCAGGCTCCTGGAATAGCCCAGTCTCAGAATAGGTTCTTTCACTTGATGGCCTGGTCATAGCCTACTGAGGCATGAATCATGACAAAATAGATCTCTTCTCCAAAGCCATCCCTTCAGACAGAAAGAGCCATTGTCACTGAATCCCCCCACTGGATCCAAGGGTTGCAAGGACTTTGGGCTTGTTGTGTGGAAAGGACTTCTGGGCTCTTCGCAAGGGCCATCTGGCTTACCTTTTAGATGAGGCTTCTGTTTCTCCTCCCCCACTGTGGAACCATGGCTGGAGACATGTCCTGCTCCCTCCTTCTTGCTGCATAGCCTCTATGTTCTCCATGCTTTGGATCTATCCTGTTGCCTCCTTTGTGATTTCTGTCCTTTTCTATTCTTTCTCTTTGGAGTAGAGTCTGTCCTTTCTCATCTTTACTTTTCACTGTGTCACACAGAGGAAGCTTTGATTCCACCATCTTATCCTGTAAGTCAGTCGTGCTTGTTTTAAATGACTGGTCTGATAATTAATTCCATTATCCTTGCTGTATCTGCTTTTGATTTTTGTGTTTCTTGCCTTTTAGTGTGCCTTGTAATGTTTTTCTTGATAGCTGGATGTGATGTAGCAAGTAAAAGAATTGTTGTGGCTAGGCCTTTAGTTTTAGGTGTGTGGGAAGGAGACTATTCCATAATTCTTCAGGAGAGCCTGTGCCTTTTCACTAGAGTTCACAAGCATTTCTCAGGTTTTTTTCTCTGCCTCATATTGAAGAGGATGCATAGAAGGAGTTGGAGTTAGACGTTTCCCTTCTCCTAGGTTAGTTGGTAGTGGTGTTAGGTGTGGTTGAATCGGGTCCACCTCATAGTGACACTCGCAGGGTTTTCAGTGGCTAATTCTTTCGGGTTTGTTTTTGGAAGTGGACTGCCACATCCTCCTCCTATCCTAGGTTAGTTAGGCTCTGATAAAACCCCAGCAGGTTAGGCTCTGGTTACCTAGTTTTCCTGAGGGCAGACTGTTAAGAAAAGCAGTGTTCTGGCATATTTCAAAATGTTTCCTCTTACCTTGCCTTTTCTGGAAGCCTGGAGGATTTCTCTTCATAATCTGCCATGAGAATCTGGTCAAGCGTCTGGATGAAAAACTCACAAAAACATAAGAAATTTTGCAGATTAGGCTGTTTTTATTATTGTGTATCTTGTTACAACAGTAAGGTCTGTTGGTACGGGTTTTATTGGCACCTGCAGTTGTAGTGGTAGCTGAATGTGTATTGTAGGTAGCTATGTCCCTTTTCAGCAGCTGTTATTTTAGGAAAGAATAAGAAGTGCCCTTGGAAGAGGGTATTGGAGAACCTAGATTTAAGGCACTGGCTTAGTTTGCCACGTCTGATGCAGTGGTCATCGGGCTCCTCAGGGGTGTCTACTGTTTTTCTCCTGTTAAAAGGTTTTAGCATTGTGTTGTCAGTGGCTTTTATTCATATTATTCTTATGGGTTTGTTCATACTAATTGACTTGTCACTCTTGTAGAGACTTATATTGGTAAATTTTCAAGCTAAATTTACATTCTGTCATCCCGTAATGGTTTTCTAAGTCTATTGATGTAAGTTTGCCATGGCCACATTTTAAAGATGGGTTTTGGTAAATTGCTTAACATTGGTTCGTGTATATTATAGAATATGTTGTTGTTGTTAGGTGCTGTTGAGTCGGTATCCGACTCATAGCGACTCTCATAGGGTTTTCAATGGCTGACTGTTTCGGGATTGCCTTGGGAGTGGATTGCCAGGCCCTTCTCCCATTTTTGCGGTGCTGGGACTTGAACTCGGGACCTCAGAGACTGCAGCGCAGCGTTCTACCAGCTGAGCTAAATCCCAGCCCATTGTAGAATATAGTGCATACTACATAATCTCTTCCTTTCTATAATAAATATTTTATACCCATGATATTTTTGCTATAAAATTTTAAAATGAGTTATGAAAAACAAAACAAGACTTATTGTTGTTCTGTACTTATTTTTAAAGGAAAGTGCAAGAGAGAATATTCTTGTGAAGACACTCAGTGCCACCAATAAGAAACTACACTCTATTTATTTTCATGACGCACATGCTGATAAAGGTGGTGTTGACTTGACTGATTCCATAAAGCAGGGAGCTGAGTCTCCTAGTCAAAATAAGCATTTGACGTCAGATTCAGAAACAGTTTCACACATGGAGAGATGCTTAGACCCAGAGACTCCTATGGTGTCTGTTCAAAAAAATGTGGGCATTGCATCTGTGAAGCGCACTAGTGACAATGGAGTTAATTCCACTGATTTTCTTTGGTCACCAACCTGTGAAAGGAGAACATGTGAATGTTACCAGTCTGTTGAAAAGAATGTAGACCGTAAGTTGACTCCTTTATCTAAAGAAATACACAAGGCATTTACACATCTTAAATAGGTTTTGTTTCTGTGTCTAACTTGCTAGTCTTTCATATTGAATATTGTGGATTTTAAAGATTTGGGGGATGTGGGACTTGAGACGTGGTCTCGCTATGTAGCCCAGGCTGGCTTTGCGCATGTGATCCTCCTGTCTCTGCCTCTTGAGTGCTGGGAATAGAGGTATGCGCCACCATGCCCAGCTTTTAAGATTTTTAAATATACTAGTAGTGGATGATTGTTGCTTGGAAATGATATTTTTAAGCAAAGATCTGGTGAAAGTGCACCTTCCTGAGGCCTGGCCTTTTCCTTTACCTATTATTCTCCAGTGCAGACTTCTGTGAGGAGAACTGGCTTGCCACCACTAGAGAAATCCATTTCTTTTGGGGAGATGGATTTTCCTTTTTCTAAGTAGTTTCGGGCAGACCTTACTTAGTACAATTGGTGATTAAGTAGTCAACTATACAAAGAAATTATTTGAGGATATTTTATAATTTGCAATTTGTGTCACTGAATGTTTGTGGAATTTTACTTTTTAGAAACAGATTTCCCACGGAATGTGGTCTATCAAAATGAAGAAGGCACATGGGTCACTGACCTTGCCTATTACACATCTTTTAATAATGAACAGTATTTACAGATGTCTCAAAATGGTGAAATGAATGAAGACTTCAAATCTGGTTGTGAGTATATGGATAACCACTGCCATTGTACCAGGTTCACTGTTGCTGGTGATGTTCTGAGATTACCCAGTGTGTATTGGTCAGCCACATCAGCTCCTTTCTGAACTATAGTCATACTGGAAGCTCTTTGGTAGTTTTTGTAGGAACAAAGCCTTGAGTTTCTTACTCCTAATCATTTTTTAAAACATGGACAGTGAGCCAGACCATTTCTATTTAGGACCTGTACTATCACAGGATTAGAAGGGACTTTGGGCTTTCTCAGGATGAGAGCATTCTCAAAGGATGAAAGCATTAAAAGAAGCAGTGAGGTTTGTTGATCAGTGTAATCACTGACAGTGGAAATGAGTGCTGGTTCAGACCTGCAGCTGCAAGTTTTGGGAAGGCATTATACAGCAGCTTCTAGTGCCTGAGCCCCTTGGTTGCTGGTGTGAGGAGAGGCATACCACCTAGACTTGTTTTCAGTAGGCTCAGAAGGTGCCAGAGGAATGAGGTTTTCTAACTACTGCCTATACTGAGCTGTTCTTAATATCTAGTGATGTAGCACTACAGAAATACATTAGGCATTGTTTGCATCCTTTCATTTTCTTTTGCTTGAGACAGGATCTTGCTAAGTTGTGCAGGCTCCCTCTGGCCTCAAACTCATGATCCTCCTGTTTTAGCCTTCTGAGTGCTGGGATTATACTCATGTACTATGATCCCCAGCTTATTTCATTCCTGAAGTAATGATTAGCCAAGAGGGATAAGACAGCAGTCTGAAACACAACAGCCAAGATAAGAGACACCAATGACATGCTTTTGAATTTTAGAGGAGAGGTGACTTTTGACTGAGTGGGTAGCAAAAGGATTTCACAGAGGAGGTCACTGTCAAGATAGAGTTTCAGCAGGTGACCATTTGGGGGCATGAGAAATTCCAGTTAAAGGAATGAGTCAGTAAAGCCTGGGCATTGAAAAGGTGAATGGGCCAATGTGGCTGGCACTTAGGCCAAAATAAGAAATTAACACATGAAGCTGGAAAGATGAGGGTGGGTCAGGGAGTGGCCAGAGTTTGACTCCCATTCTTGAGTCAAGGGGTATTGGTAAGCAGTAGAACTAGTTGCCACTTGACATATTTTGTGTCTCTCCTTCAGGCAGTTAATACTCGTTTGAATGGAAAATATAAAGAAAATAGCTAATGAAAGACATAGAAGTGGAATGGTTAGGATTTGGTGGCTGGATTTCAGGGTAGGGTAATAAAAAGTAAGATTTGTAGCTTAGTTAGGAAAATGGCAATACTATTAACTGAAATGGGGGATATCATGAGAAATTATAGATTTTTGGAGATTGTGGTTTGAGATGGAGATATTCTATAGCTGGAAATGTGAATTAGAAATTTGAAGGTAGGGTTAGAGTTAAGACTTGTTCAGTGATCTTGATTTGAAAAGGACTCATTAATGAAGGTACAGGCTGAGCAGTGAATATTGACTTTTCACTTAAAAAGTCAATGACCATGAGATTCTCATGTGTTGCTGCTTAGAATATAAACTGATACCACCATTTTGGAAGCCTCTTTTACACCATCTTGTAAAGGTAAACTTAATGAACTTTATACTTGGCTATAACTCTATACCTGGTTATATACCCAGTCAGGGTGTATATATTCACCAAAACACTATATTTATAGCAGCACTATCTATATTAGTCCCAAACTAGAAACCTCCCAAATTTCCATCAGCAGGTTTACTCATACACTAGAATGCCCGGTAGCAATGGGAATGAGTGATGTATAGCTATGCAAAAATGAGGGTGTATCTTAGAAATATGGTGAATGAAGTAATGCAGACTAAGAGTATACAATATATACTTGTGTTTGTATACAACTGAAATGTACACTTCTCTGCAGATTAAGAAGTAAGGTTACCCTTGGATGGGCAGATAGCAACATGAAGCAAGCTCAAGTGTTGTTTCTTCATCTGGGATGTTGACTATGCAGATAGATGTGTTCAGATTGTGAAAATTCATCAAGCTGCATACCTACATATATATTATGTACTTTAGAAAAAGTTTTTGAAAAAATTAATGATCAAAGCCAGGCACCATGGGGCATACCTGTAATCCCAGTGACTAGGGAGGCTGAGGCAGGAGGATCACAAGTTTGAGGCCAGAGGCAGCCTGCACAATTTAGTGAGACCATGACTCAAAAAGTGAAAAAAAGGGGCTAGGGGTGCACATCAGTGATAGAACACTCTGAGTTCAGTCTCTCAGTACTGCACAATGAGTAAAAAGAAATAAATTAGTGAATAAATAAAAATTACTGATAAAACTGAGAAAATCTAATTTGCAATTCATATTATAGGTTGTTTTTTGTTGTTAGGTGCTGTTGAGTTGGGTCCTACTCATAGTGACCCTATGTACAACAGAATGAAACACTCCTTGACACTGTGCCATGCACATGATCCTTTTTATGTTTAAGCCCATTGTTGCAGCCACTGTGTCAATCCATGTGGTTGAGGGCTTTCCTTTTTTTCCGTTGACTCACCACTCTCCCAAACATCATATCCTTCAGGGATTAGTCTTTCCTGACAACATGTCCAAAATAGGTAGGATGCAGTCAAACCATCCTTGCATCAAAGGAACATTCTTATTGTACTTCTTGTAGGGTGGATCTGTTGGTTCTTTTGGTAGTCCCTGGTATATTCAGTATTCATCTTTAGCACCATAATTCAAAAGCATCAGTTTTTCTCCTGTCTCCCTTATTCACTTTCCAGCTTTCACAACGATATGATACGACTGAAAATACCATGGCATGAGTCAGGTGCACCTTTGTCTTCAATGTAACATCTTTACTTTTGAACACTTTAAAGAGGTCTTTTGTAACAGCTTTTCCCAATGCAAGCATCTTTTGATTTCTTGACTGCTGCTTCCATGGGTGTTGATCATAGAATCAAGGCAAAATCTTGGACAACCACAATCTTTTCTCCATTTATCATGAAGTTGCTTACTGACTCAGTTGTAATGACTTTTGTTTTGATGTTGAGGTACAATCCATACTCAGGGCTGGGTTCTTTGATCTTCATCAGTAAATGTTTCAAATCCTCTTCAGTTTCAGCAGGCAAAATTGTGTCACCTGCACACTGTAGATTGTTAATGAATCTTCTTCCAATCCTGATGTCACATTTTTTTCATAAAGCATGTTATAGATAAAGGGGATATTTCCATAATATAGAAACAGTTCTAAATTAATATGAGAAAGACCCAGTACCCAATGTAGAATTGTGTGAACGTTAGAAGCATACAGCTTACAGAAAAGAAAACAAAAATGGTTGTCAAATGTGCAAAAAGTTCATTCTTATCCATGGATGGAAAGGCAGAATAATCTACCTACTGTTAATATTTTTCATTTATTTTATTGCTGGTGATCCTGAAGTATGGTAATAAAACTGTTGGTGAAGTGTGAGGGAAACAGTGATATTCTAGTCCATTCTTGGCCCAGCCTGTAGCAAATGCAGTATTACAGCATCTCGCAAAGTTGCAAGTGTGCATAGCATATGATCAAGCAATTCTGCTTCTGAGAATTTATTGTTTAGGTACTGCTGCACAAATAGTACATGAGGAATATGAAAAGTTCTTCTTAGAGCATTGTAATAACAAGGTTGGAACCAACGTATATGTACAAAGTAGGGGACTCATAAAAAATAAGGTATATCCATATAAGGAAATAGCCTATGATCATTAAAAAATCAAAGTTTTTTAGATGCTGTTATGGAATGATCACCAAAATAAATAATTTAGCCAGGAATGGTGGTGCATACCTACAATTCCACCACTCAGGCTGCTGAGGCACAAGAATCACAAGTTTGAGACATGCCTGAGCTACATAGACCATTTCAAAATCTTGCTCTTGTTGTTAGGTGCCATCAAGTTGGATCCAACTCATAGTGACCCTTATAGGGTTTTCAATGGCTGATTGCTTTAGGATTGCTTCTGGAGTGGATTGCCACATCTTTCTGAGAACTAGGACCACATGTGTGCACCACCCACTCACCTTTCTCTCAGTGATTAGTGTGGGGCTATCTGTATTTCTAAAAGGGCAGTTTGGAAATAGTCTGCTGCGGGTGCATGAGAATGGAGAAGATCCTTGTTCGGGTTGTGCATGGCCTGTCCCCTCTGGGTTCAGTCTTCCCCTTTCCGTACAACCCTGCCATGTGAGGCAGAGGCCCAGAGAAGATCACATACGGGCAGGCTGGAGCCTGGCCTGATCTGGGTTTGCCAGCACATTTAAAATTCTTATAGTAAGATGCCTCCAGCAGGGCTGTGTGTTGCTTAGTTTGCACTGCTCCTCCACTCCTGTGTTATGTCTGGTTTTCTATGTGTATTCAACCCTTGCCTCTAAGGCATTTCAGTTTGTGGCTTTGGCCTAGAGATGAAGGGATTGTGAGAAGCTGGCACTCTTTTCCCCATGGGACTTGAAGTGCTTGGTAGGAGCTTAGAGGGCAGACATGAGGGGGCCACTTGCCCCTGGGTAAAGCTGATACATTTGTGGGCACACAGTGTTTGGGCACCCAGGAGACATCTTGGTATCTGGCTTATAGAGAGGCTTTGTCTGTCTGATGGTGTAGATAAATTCCTTGCATATTCATGGGCAAGTATCTCAAAATAGGTATACCAAACTCTTGAAAGCTAAAATTAATTGGAGTTTTTCTTTTGAATAGGAGTCTTGCTATGTTGCCCAGGATGGCCTGGAGCCCCTAGACTCAAGTGATCCTCCTACCTCAGCCTCTCATGTAGCTGGGATTACAGGCTTGGATTATAGGTCTGTTCCACCATACTTGTCTTACTTCGAATCATAAAAATAAAGCTCTTTAGCAATTTAGGACAAATTGGTAAGTGATGAAATCAACTGCAGTAGCATGTTCACAACAAATCATGAATGACATGGCAAAGAATGGGAATGTCAGATCACTTAATTGTACTCATGGGTAATCTGTACATGGACCAGAAGGCAGTCATTCAAACAGAACAAGGAAACACTACTTGGTTTTAAGCCAGGAAAGGTGTGTGTTAGGGCTGTGTCCTTTCACTGTACCTCTTCAATCTCTATGCTGAGCAAATAATCTGAGAAGCTGGACTTCATGAAGAAGAATGCAGCATTATGATTGGAGGTGATTTGTTAACAACTTGTGTTATGTGGGTGACACAACTTTGCTTGCTGAAACTGAAGAGGATTTGAAACATTTCCTGATGAAGATCAAAGAACACAGCCTTCAGTATGGATTGTGCCTCAACATCAAGTAAACAAAAGTCGTTACAATTGGGTCAGTAAGCAACTTCATGATAAATGGAGAAAAGATTGAGGTTGTCTTAAGATTTTGATTTACTTGATTCTATCATCAAAACCCACAGAAGCAGTAGTGAAGAAATCAAAAGATCCATGGAACTGGGGAAAGCTGTTGCAAAAGACATTTTTATTACAGTGTTGAGAGGTAAAGATGTTACATTGAAGATGAAGATGTGTCTGACTCATGGCATGGTATTTGTGGTCGTATCATATGGTTGTGAAAGCTGGACCTTGAACAAAGGAGACAAGAAAAAAATTGATCATTTTGAATTAAGGTGCTGGAGACAAAATGGTGAATATACCATGGACTCCCAAAAGACTAACAGGTCCATCCTAGAAGAAGTGCAACGAGAATGCTCCTTGTAAGCAAGGATGGCTAGACGGTGTCTCATATTTTGGACATGTTGTCAGGAGAGACCCATCCCTAGAGAAGGACATGATGTTTGGGAGAGTGGCAGGTGGCTGCCACAATGGGCTTAAACATAAAAAAAGATCATGTGCATGGCACAGTGTTGGAAAGTGTTTCATTCTGTTGTACACAGAGTCAGTATGAGTTGGATCCACATGTTCCGAACCTAACAACAACAATAGCGTTTTCATTAGCAATAGTCTTACAACCATAGACTTAGATGTTGTTGTTGTTGTTAGGTGCCGTCGAGTTGGTATCCGACTCATAGAGACCCTCACAGGGTTTTCAATGGCTGACTGTTTCGGGATTGCCTTGGGAGTGGATTGCCAGGCCCTTCTCCCATTTTTGCGGTGCTGGGAATTGAACTCGGGACCTCAGAGACTGCAGCGCAGCGCTGTACCAACTGAGCTAAATCCCAGCCCTGCATAGACTTAGATATTTAATATAAATGAATAAATCATGTCAATAGAAGCTTGCACATACTTTTAAAAATTGTGTTTTGGTTGTATTTAATTTTCCTAACTATGTAAGTTTTATTATGTGTGCTAGTATAAGATAATTATATCAACTCATTCTTTTTTAAGCTGAAGCATTGGATTTGATTGCACAAGATGAAGAAGAATTTAATAAAGAACATCAATTTATACAGGTTTGTATCTGTGTGCTCTAACCAGAGTTTCACAATTTTCTTCCATTAATTTAAATACAGCCAAAATATTTCTTTCTGAACAGTTAGTATGAATTACTTTGTATTTTTCTGTTAAGACACCTTTTTTGTTTTCCTTCTAAATTATTAGTTGAAGAATACAGACATACCAAAAGATATCTTTGGGGAGGCAGTGTTGCTCACTGGTAGAGTACTTGCCTAGTACCCAAGAGGCCTTGCATTCCATCCTCAGCACCACACACAATAAGAGTAAATAAAATATATCTTTAATTCACTTAAAATTGTTTTAAAAGCCCTCATGGATATTTCTGTAGGATTTCATTCGTTTGTTTGTTTTGAGACAGGGTCAAACTATGTAGCCCAGGCTGGGCTTGAACTTGCAGTCATTTTGCCACAGCCTCCCAAGTGTTGGGATTATAGGTGTGTGCCACTGTGTTTAGCTTATAGTTTTAAAAATATGTTTTAAGATGAGGTAATCCTTTTTGGTTTTAGTGAAGATGTGTGCTTTCTAAAGATTCTTATTTGTGTCAGTGTTTGGTTAACTAATAAAGGAAGACAATGCTGAAAATGAATTTCTCTTCTATGGACTTCATTAGCTTCTTATGGTTGAATTGGTTGAAATGTTTTGGACCAATTTTTAAAACTTAATTTTTAAGTTTTCTTAGTTGCGGGAGTTTTTGTTTTGTTTTCCATATCAGAAGAACAGAAAGAATGCTTGCTGGGGGGAAAAAATAGAAACAGTAACTTCCTTTCTTCCTAGGAAGAAATCATAGATGCTCAGAACAGCTCGGCTGCAGTAGGGGATACATCCTGGGTAGCTATGATCAACTGTAACCTGCTGAGGAAATCACTTATTGACAAAGATGATGCCAGTTACTTACAGCTGTCATTGGGAGAGTTCTTTGCTGAGCGATCTGAAGCTCTTGGTTGCCTTGGCGGTGATGATAATGTGAAAAGAGTAAGTATGAAATGTGCTAGAAGTGGTCCCTTGGCACTGGAACTGCTTCATGCTCAGACATTTTGTTTCTTGACCAGTATTTTGAAGACAGTTCTGGTTCTGTGCTTGATCACTTGCTTGGCATGCGACCACCATGCTAAAACCTGTATGGTTAACTAGTATGTATGTTGTTGTTGTTGTTGTTAGGTGCCGTCAAGTTGGTATCCGACTCATAGCGACCCTCAGAGGGTTTTCAATGGCTGTTTGGGGATTGCCTTGGGAGTGGATTGCCAGGTCCTTCTCCCATTTTTGCGGTGCTGGGAATTGAACTCGGGACCTCGGAGACTGCAGCGCAGCGCTCTACCAACTGAGCTAAATCCCAGCCCAATATGTGTGAGACATCATACTTACCTGTAATGCTTTCAGGTGAAACAGAGGAAAGCATCATTTTGTGCATTGATTTCAAGCAGTGAAGACCTGTCTGGTGGTGTGTTCACAATCTTGTGGGTTTGTTTAATTTTTTAAATGTATATACACATGCATATATATTCGTAGAGTGCTTGCTATGCACACTCTAAGGCCCTGGATTCAATCCCTAGCACCGCAAAAATGGGAGAAAGACCTGGCCTCTCACTCCTGAAACAATCCTGAAAACAATCAGCCATTGAAACCCTGTGAATAGCAGAACAGCCAGGCATGGCACAGTCTCAGGGTGTGTTTCACTCTGTTGTACAAAGGTTTGCTATGAATTGGACCTAACTTGAAGGCACCAAAGAGCAACAACAACAGCAATGTATTCCATATGGTTATCATGGCATCCAGGAAATTCTATTGCTAAACATGATGGAAAAAGGAAAATAGTAAGAACAGCAAAGGAATTTTAAAAAGAACTTATTGCTAATTATGCAAAAATGTGTTATATATCTGAATTAGCCATTCATTATGGTGCTGGAACCAATAAACATTTACATTATTACTTAGGGGAAAAAAGTACTCAACACTCAAACTTATTGGCACTTGACCATCCTTTCAGAATGGATTGTGGTGAAGTGCCAAGGTAACACTCTACTGCAGGTTGAACTAGGGTCTTGTGTATTCTAGGCAAGTGCTTCTCCTCTGAACTGCTCCCCCAGCCCTTTTTTTATTTTTTATTTTGAAGCAGGGTTTTGCTAGATTGTAGAAGGTGCTGCCTTCCTCAAATTTGCAGTCTTCCTGCCTCAGCCTCCTGAGTTGCTGAGATTATATGTGTATGCCATGTTGCCCAGCAGAATCACTGATCCCTTAGTCTATTTTATGTTGCTATAGCAAAATGCTTGATACTGTGTATGTTATAAAGAAAAGAAGTTTATTTTGGCTCATAGTTCTGGAGTTTCAGAAATCCAAAATCCGTGGTCACATTTGGTCATCTGGTAAAGGCTTTGTACTATAGCAACTCATTATGGAGCAAGTGAAAGGGGTGTACATGTGAGAAAAAGAAAGCTGAAGGAGTCAAACTTATTTTAGAATAATGTACTCTCACCATAACTAACCCACTCTTTTGGGAACTACATTAGTCCCTTTGTGAGGGCAGGTCTCTCATAACCCAAAAGCCTCTGAAAGACCCCACACCTGTCAACACGGTTACTTTGGAGACCAAACTTAAACATGAATTCTGGTGGGGACAAATTATATTCATACCACAATATAGATTTTACATGCTGAATGTTATGATGGTATAGCTAGAGCATGGTAACTTTAAAGCAGAGACAGAATAGGTGTATGATAGAATAGTGGTCAAAAGCTCAGGTTTTATGGTCAGTTACATCTGACTCTAGTTCTAATTCTGCCTTTTAAGTAGTTCTAAGATTTAAATGGATAAATGTGATGATGTGCTAGGTGTGGTGGTGCATGCCTATAATCACAGCATTCAGGAGGCTGAAGCAGGTGGATCGTGAGTTCATGTCCAGCCCAGCTACACAGCAAGACCTTGTCCTCCCAAAACAAAACAAAAAAGTGATGATACATGTGAAGCATCTAGCACCAAAATGGATTATTTGTGGCCACTGTTACTGTAGTTGGTTGTTGTGAAGAGATCTAAAATTCATTTTTTACCTGTTTGAAAAGATGCTTTGAAATGTAGGAATATTTTGATTTAATAAAATTTAATACCTGTAAAAGTTTTAAGATGCACCTGGTAGATGTCGTGATAAATGCTGCAAAGCATTAATGAGGAGAAGGAGCTGCTTTACTTTTGCTCATCAGAATGATGTCTGAGGGGTGACATTGAGGTAGCATCTAAATGATGAAAAAGAGGGGCAGCTGCAAAAGATGTGGAAAACCAGTGTTCCTGGCATAGGAAGACCATGTGTGTGAGGCCCAGAGACAGGAAGTACAGTGGTCCATTAAAGGCGTGTGGAGCTCATGTGGGACAGCAGGGTCACAGGGTAGGTAGAGTAGGGTAGTGTTAAAGATGACTTGGGCCTGATCACAAGGGCTCCTTGTAGACGTTGGGTTACATCTCATATGAACTAGCAGGAAGTGATTGGAGGCAGAGAATAACTGTCGCAGTGCCCAGGCCCATCTCTGGGGAACCAGGATGCCACCATCTTCATAAGGGGCCTGTGGGGAGGAAACTAGTGAAGCCCAGAGGAGAAAGAGAAGCAGGCACGGGCTTAATAGGCAGGAATAGTGGTGGAGACCAGATGATAGACAGAAACAAAAAGTACAGAATGGCTATTGTTGTTGTTGTTAGGTGCTGACTCATAGTAACCCTATGTACAAATGGGAAACGCTGTTGTTAGTGCTTCTCTGACATTCATAGGGTTGTCAATGGCGGATTGTTTTTTGGGAGTGGGTTGCCAGGTCCTTCTCCCAAGCCCACAGCACCTGGTGTTCCCAGGCGGTCTCCCATCCAAGTACTAACCAGGTCCAACCCTGCTTAGCTTCTGAGATCTGATGGAATCAGACACCACAGTGGTCTGGCTACAGGCACAGAATGGCTGAGGTCACCTTAAAATGAGAGAAGGTTTATTTTGGCTCATGGTTTCAGGCCATGGTGGTCTGGTCCTGTTGCTTTGGGCCTTTGACGGCCCTTTACATCATGATAGGAGAGTGTGGTTTCCTCTAGGCCATGACCAAAGGATTCCCCTACTTCCAGACTGGGGAATGAGCCCTTAGTACAGGGGCTTTGGTGGGGGACACTCAAGACCCAACCCCGACAGATTGTGATTTAGAAATAATACATGTAGCGTTAGGAATCACAGGTGATCAGTAGAACTGAAAGTTGAAACTACTACTGATCTGTCTCATCTGTTCAGTGAACTAAGAAATGAAAATAAATAATTCAATGCAGGGCTTCAATCCTGCAAAAAAATTGTGTTTAGGTTTTGGTGCAGGTTCAGTATGTTAAAATTTAGAGGGTTTGGGTTTGGGTTTAAAATTATAATCCTATGTATAGATAAAAACAAAACAAAAACATAAGCAAAACCCAGTTTTGGGATTCAGTTCAGGATTGGGTCCAGAAATTTTTTTTTTGGTAGTACTGGAGTACTGAGGGTTGGACCCAGGGCCTCACACATATGCTAGGCAAGTGCTCTAACACTGAGCTGCCTCCCATCCCCTTTTTTCTATTTTATTTTAAGACTAAGTTGCCCTGGCTGCCTCTGGCCTTGGGCTCACAATCCTGCCTCCTTTTCCCAAGTTGGTGGGATTACAGGCATGGGCCATGGCACCTGGCTATAAGCATGTGCCTTTTGTTTGCTTATTTGTTTTGTGGTGCTGGGTATTAAACCCAGTGTCTTGCACCTGTCAAGTAAATGGTGTATCACTGAGCTACATGTTCAGCCCCCCAGAGAAACTTATTTTAAATGCTTGAACCAGAATGGGCTCAGGGTTCAGGTTTGAAGCCCTGCTTTAAAAATGTGTATTTTTCTGCCTGGATTGATTAGGAATTTTTGAGATTATGATAGAAATTGAAGTATAACTGATTTTCATTATTTTTTTGCTATTTTATTTTATTTTGTGTGTATATATGTGTATGTGTGTGTATTTGAAACATAGTCACATTGTGTAGCTCAGGCTGGTTTCAAACTTGTGATCCTCCTGCTTCAGCCTCCTGAGTGCTGGGATTATAGGTGTGCACCATCACACCTGGCTCTGAATTCCTTCAAAGTAGATGAGCAGAGTATTGGATGTTGGAAAAATAGATCTATTACTCAAGTGTTTTTGTTTCTACATTGAAGTTACTAGATCAAGGGAAGAAATTCCCAGATGTAGATAAGTCAAAAATTGTGTGCATTCAGAAATAGAAAAAATGATCCAAAAATTCATATGGAACCACAAAAGACCACGAATAGCCAAAACACTTTTAAGCTGCAAATCTAATGCAGGGGGAATCACAATCCCTGACTTCAAACTCTACTACAAGGCAGTGGTTGCAAAAACAGCTTGGTACTGGCACAAAAATAGGCCCGAAGACATCTGGAGCAGAATAGAAGA
>VMDO01030413.1:0-21331 GCA_007922755.1 Pedetes capensis | reverse complement strand
ATCAAATGCTTTTGCATAGTCAATAAAACATAGATAGACATCTTTCTGATATTCTCTGCTTTCAGCTAATATCCACCTGACATCAGCAATGATGTCCCTGGTTCCCCGCCCTCTTCTGAATCCCGCTTGATTTTCTGGTAATTCCCTGTCTATATACTGCTGCAGTCACTTCTGAATGATCTTTAGTAGAATTTTGCTGATGTGTGATATTAATGATATTGTCCAGTAGTTTGCACATTCAGTTGGATCTCCTTTTTTGGGAATAGGCACAAATATGGATCTCTTCCAGTCAGTTGGCCAAGTAGCAGTTTTCCAAATCTGTTGGCATAAACATGGTAACACATCCAGTGCTGCATCTGTTTTTTGAAACATCTCTATTGGTATCCCATCAATTCGTGGAGCCTTGTGCTTTGCCAGTTCTTTCAAGGCAGCTTCCACTTCATCCTTCAACACCATTGGTTCCTCTTCATATGCAACTTCTTGGAATGGTTGGTCATCCACCAATTCTTTCTTGTATAATGACTCTATGTATTCTTCCCATCTTCTTTTGATGTTTCCTGCATCATTTAATATTTTCCCTGTAGAATCTTTCACTACTGCCACTCGAGGCTTGAATTTTTTTTCACTTCCTTAAGCTTGAGAAACATGGAGCATGTTCTTCCCTTTTGGTTTTCTGCCTCCAGATCCTTGCACATGTCATTATAATATTCGTTTTTGTCTCCTCGAGCTGCATTCTGAAATCTTCTGTTTAGTTCCTTAACTTCTTCATGTCTTCCTTTTGCCTTAGCTGCTCTATATTCAAGGGCAAGGTCCATTGTCTCTTTTGACATGTAATTTGGTCTTTTCTTTTTTTCTTGTCTTTTAAGAACTTTTTGCTTCCTTCTTGAATGATATATTTTATGTCATGCCACAACTCTCTGGTCTCCGATCATTTGTGTCTCATGCATTAAACCTATTTTTTAGGTGGTCCCTGAACTCAGAAGGAATATACTAAAGGTCATGCCGTGGCTCTTGTATACTTATTCTAATTTTCTTTAGCTTCAGTTTGAACTTGCATATGAGAAGTTGATGGTCGGATCCACAGTCAGCACCTGGTCTTGTTTTGACATTTTGTACAGAGCTTTTCCATCTTCTCTTTCCACATATGTAGTCAATTTGATTCCAGTATGTTTCTATCTGGTGAATTCCATGTGTATAGTCTCCGTTTATGATGTTGAAAAAATGTATTTGTAATGCAAAGGTCATTGGTCTGACAAAATTCTATCATGAGATCTCCAGCTTCGTTTCTTTCACCAAGACCATATTTTCCAACTACTGAGCCTTCCTCTTTGTTTCCAACCTTTGCATTCTAATCACCAGTAATTATCAGTATGTCTTGATTGCATGTTTGATCTATTTCCGATTACAGAAGCTGATAGAAGTCTTCCCTTTCTTCATTTGTGGCTTTAGTGGTGGGTGCATAAATTTGAATTGCCTTCCTTGTAGGCACATGAATATCACTCTATCACTGACAACATTGTATTAAATGACAGATCTTGAAATGTCTTTTTTGATGATGAATGCAACACCATTTCTCTTGAGTTTATCATTCCCACCATAGTAAACCATATGATTGTCTGACTCAAAATGGCCTATGCCGGTCCATTTTAGCTCACTGATGCCTAGAATGTCAATGTTTATGCGATCCATTTCTCTTTTAACAATTTCTAACTTGCCTAGATTCATACTACGTACATTCCATGTTCCAATTATTAATGGATGTTTACAGTTTTTTCTCCTCATTTTGAGTCATGTCACATCATCACGTTGAGCACCCTGGGGTTTTACTCCATTTCCCTCATCACGGTGTACTCTACTTGGAGGAGGCATCTCTTCCCCAGTAGTCTTTTGAGTGCCTTCCAACCTGGGGGCCTCATTGTCAGGCAATATATCTGACAGTGTTTCTTTGCTATCCATAGGGTTTTCAATGGCTAGTTTTTTCAGGAGTGGCTAGCCAGGTCCTACTCCCTAGTCTGTCTTAGTCTGGAAGCTCAGCTTAAAACCTGTCCACTGTGGGTAACCTTGCTCATGTCTGAGGTTACAGTGGCAGAGCTCTCAGCCTCATTGCAACATGCAAGCCCCCACAGTGGGCAATCTCACAGATGTGTGGGGTCTTCATGGATGAGGATTATAAAAATCACTTTTGCTCTGAGAGAGAGAGAGAGAGAGAGAGAGAGATTTGGGGTACCTTGCCCCCTGCTGCAAGACTTTTGGTCTTAGAGCCTTTATAGCTCAAGAGTTGTATGGGAAAACGAACATCACAATGCCATTAAAATGCAGTGATTTTCAAACATACAGATGAGTTACCTTGCTTCCACATTGGGAGAGAAATGTGTACTTGGTGCATCTTTCTTGTAGCTTCAAAAGTTTTGGGCTTAGAATAACCTATTACCTATAGTTCCATATGTACTCCTATGGCACCTGTGTGAAAAGGAACATCAAGTTGTCTTTGTAAAATGCAGTGACCTTCATGGATGTGTATGGGAAAATTAGCGTCCACTCTGGGGATGCAGGTGGATTTGGTGCATATTTCCTCTGATCTCAAGAATTTGTGACTGAGATTCACCTATGGCCCATTGCACCCTGTATACCTCTAAGGGGATCTGTGAGAAAATAAATAATATATTTCCTGATGAAATACCATGAGAGTCTTGGATGCAGATGAGGAAACTTGCTTCCAATCTGGGAGAGCAGTATCAATTTGGTGCATCTATCTTCAACCCTCATGAGTTTGGGGTTTTGAGTAGTCTGTGGCCTATTTCTCTTTATAAACCCATATGGGGCCTATGAGAGAAGGAACATGGTGCTGCCCTGGTAACATGCAGTCATGTTCCAATTGCAGATGGGAAAATTGCTTCTTCTCTGGTAGAGAAGTGTGACTTTGTTCTACATTCCACCAGCCTCAAGAGATTTGGGCTTAAAATCATTTATGGCCTATCATTCTCTCTATAATCCTATGGGTCCTGATCATAAAGAAATATTTTTCTTCCCTGGTAAAATACAGTGATCATCATGGATGCAAATGGAAACACCTGGTTCCATTCTGGGATTGAAGTGTGAATTTGATGTTTTTTTTTTTTTTGTGGTACTGGGGGTTGAACCCAGGGCCTCGTGCCTGCATGCTTTGCAAGTGCTAGACCACTGAGCTGCACCCCTAGTCCAGTTTTTTTTTTTTTTTTTTTTTTACTTTTTGGGACAGGGTCTTGCTAAGTTACACAGACTGTCTCTGGTCTCGAACTTGTGATCCTCCCACCTCTGCCTCCCAAGACACTAGGATTACAGGCGTGTGTCACCAGGCCTGGCGATTTGGTGCACCTTTGCCCCAGCCAAAGAGTTTTGATCTTATAGAAACCTATGGCCTATCACCACCTATATACTTCTATAGGTCTGTGAGTAAAGTAAAATAGTGCTACCCTGATAAAATGCAGTGACCTTCCTGTATATGGACATGGGAACTCACTTCTACCCAGTGAGAGCAGTGTGGATTTGGTACCTATATCCCCCAGCTTCAAGAGTTTTGTGTTTTGAGTCACGAATGGCCTATTACTGCCTATATAGTTCTGTGGAGATTGTGAGAAAAAGCACATCACACTGCTCTGGTCTAATGAAGTGAGTTTCATGAATGCAGATGGGGAAACTAGATTCATGTCTGAGAGAACCATGGGGAGATTTTACACCATTACTTCATCCTCAAGATTGTTGGACTTGTAGTCACCTATGTCCTATTATACCCTAATACTCCTATGGCACCCATGATAAGAGGACAATCATGCTGCTTTGGTAAAAAGTGGTGACATTCTTGGAGGTGGATAGAGAAACCAACATTCACTCTGGGGTAACAGTGTGGATTTCTTGCACCTTTCCTGTGGCCTAAGACTTTTGGTCTTAGGATAATCTATGGCCTCCCTTTGAATATATAGCTGTATCAGGCTTGTGAAAAAGGAACATCTCTCTTACCTCATAAAATGTAATGCCATTCAAGGCTATTTATATGGAAACTTGCTTTCACCATGGGAGAGCAGTGTGAATTTGGGGCACTTTTCCTGTGGACTCAAGTTTTAGTATGTAATAACTCATGGCCTATCTCTCCCTATATAACCCTATAGGAACTATGAGAAATAGATTGCACTGCTCTGGTAAAATGTAGTGACTTTAATAGATGGGGACGGGCAAACACACTGAGGCTGTGGGAGAAGATTGTGTACTTGGTAGAACTTTCCTGCAGCAAAAAGTATTTTGTGCTTAGAATCACCTATGTTCTTAGCTGCCTAAATAATTGTATGGGGGCTATGAGAAAAAGAACATTATGCTTCCCTGGTAAAATGCAATGATCTTCATAGATTCATATGGGAAAACTCACTTCCACCTTGAGAGGGCAGTATAGATCAGGTGTACCATTCTCCCTGCCTCAGGAGTTTGGGGCTAGAGTCACCTTTGGTCTATCATTCTATATATACCCCCATTAGCAATGTGAGAAGTAGAATATTGCATTCCCCAAGTAAAAGATAGTGACTTTTGTGGGTATGGTTGGGAAAATTTGCTTCCACTCTGGAGAAAAGTAAGGATTTAGTGAACCTTTCCTCAATCCTCAAGAGTTTTGGGCTAAGATTCACCTATGTACTATTGGTGCTTATAATAGCTCTAATGGCACTGTGAGAAAAAGAACATTGCAATGCCCTGGTAACATGCAGTGATCTTCATGGATGCAGATGGGAAAATTCACTTAATGTGTGGGAGAGCAGTGTGTTTTGGTTCATCTTTCCTGTGACTTCAAGAGTTTGGGCCTAGAGTCATCTAGGGCCTATCACTTCCTATTTACCCCTGTGGGGCCTTTGTGAAAAAGACCTTAATACCTCCCTGGAAAAAGGCAATGACCTTCATGGAAGAAAATGGAGAAATTAATGCCATCTCTGGGAGAGCAGTATGGATTCATTGCACCTTTCCCATAGCCTAAAGAGTCACCTATTGCCTATATTTGCCTATATAGCTCTATGGAGGCTGTGATAAAAATAACATCCAGCTTCCATGTTAAAATGCAGTAAGCTTTATGGATGTGAATTTGGAAATTCCCATCATCTCTGGGACAGCAGGGTGGATTTGTTGAGGCCTTTCCTATGGCCTCAACAGTTTGGGGCTTAGAATCACCCATGGCCTTTCACTCTATATATACCCCTATGGCACTTGGGAGAATGGGAATATCATGCTTCCCTGGTACACTACAGTGACATTCATGGATCCAGAAGGGTAAAACAGTGTCCATTCTGGGAAACAGTGCGAATTTTGTGCTCCTTTCACAGAGCCTCAAGAGTTTTTGGCTTAGAGTAACCTATGGTCAATTGCTGCCTTTATAGTTGTTGGGGGCTGTGAGAAAATGAATATCTTGCTGCCCTGGTTAATTTCATGGATGCAGATGGGGCAAATAATTTCTACTTTGGGAGAAGAGCATGTGTTTGGTGCATGTTTTACATGGTCTCAAGAATTTTGGACTTAGAGTCACCTATGGCTTCCCATGGGCTGGGGTTTATCTCAATTCAGAATGCTGCTCTGTGCTCTCTGAGATCCTGCATTTGATGCCCTGCACCACAAAAATGGGAGAAGGACATGGTATTCCACTCCCAAATCAATGCTAAACAATTAGCCATTGGAACCACAATGAATAGCAGAGAAGCAATGACATAGTGCCAGGCATGGCACAGTGTCAGGGATGTTTCATTCTATTGTATGTAGGTTCACTATGAGTTGGACCCAACTCAATGGCACCTAGCAACATGACCATCCTTTGCATATATAGCTGTATGCATGTTGTGAGAAAGGAACATTGTGCTGTCATGGAAAAATGCAGTGACTTTCATGTATTCTCTCATGTGGAAAATCACTTCTGTTTTTGGAGAGTGGTGTAGATTTGGTACACCTTTACTGTGATCTATGGAGTTTTAGCTTATATTCACTTGTGGCCTAGATCTCCCTGTATAACCCAATAGGACCGGGAGAAAAGGAGCATTTCACTCCCCTAGTAAAATGAAGTGATTTACATGGATGTGGTTGAGGATACTTCCTTCTATTCTAGAAGGTCAGTGTGGATACAGTGTACCTTTCAGTCAGGCTCATATGGTTTGGTCTTAGAGTCACTTATGGCCTTTACTTACCTACAGTGCTGTATGTAGACTGTGAGGAAAGGAACATCTTGGTGGCCTTGTAACATGCAGTAACTTAATGGATGCAGATGTAGAAACTCATTTCTGCTATGAAAGAGCAGTGTGGATTAAAAGCACTATTCTCCTGGCTTCAAAAAATTTTGTGCTTAGAGTTACCTATGGCCTAAAACTACTTGTACGCCTCTATAGATATCTGAGAATTTTCACTGGCCTGGTAAAATGAAGTGACCTTTATGGATTCAGATGTGAAAACACTCTTTCCCAGCAGGAAAGCAGTGTAGATTTGGTAGGCTTTTCCAAAGGCCTCAAGATTTGTGGGCTAAGAATCATCTATGTACAACTGCTATGTTTATAGCTATATGGGTGCTGTGGAGTGGAAACTGCCTTGGTAAAATGCAGTGATCTTCAACGATGCAAATGGAGAAACTTGCTTTCACTCTGGGAGAGCAGTGTGAATTTGGTGCACCTTTCCTCCAGCTTCAAGACTTTTGGGCTTAGAGTTACAAATGGCCAATCACTCCCTAAATACCAGTATGGGCCTGCAAGAAAAGAAATACCATGTTGCTGTGATAAAATGACATGACTTTTAGGATCAACTAAGGCTTCTTGTTGTTAGGTGCTATCGAGTCAGTTTCTGACTCATAGTGACCCTATGTACAACAGACAAAACAGTATTGTTAGTGCTTCTCTGCTATTCATTAGGTTTTCAATGGCTGACACTTTTGAGAGTGGGTTGCTGGGTCCCTCTCCAAAGCCTACACTACCTGGTATTCCCAGGTTGTCTCCCATCCAAATACTAACATGACCCTGCTTAGCTTCCAAGATCTGATGGGATCAGACACCATAGTTGTATGGCTACCCATGTACTAAGGCTTATTGTGCTTGTAAGGTGCTGTCAAGTCACGCACGACTGATAGAGACCCTATGTACAGTGCAACAAAACACTCCCTGATTCTGTGCCAGGCAAATGATCTTATTTATGTCTAAGTCCATTTTTGCAGATACTGTGTCAATCCATCTAGTGGAGGGTTTTCCTTTTATTGTTGTTGTTGACCTGCCACTCTCCCAAACATGATGATCTTCTTCAGGGATTGGTCCCTCCTGACTATATGTCCAAAATACATAAGATGCAGTCTAGCCATCCTTGCTTCCAAGGAGCACTCTGGTTGCACTTCTTCTAGGACAGAGCTATTGGTACTTTTGGCAGTCCATGGTATATTCAATAAATGACTCCAGCACCATAATTCAAAATAATCATTTCTTCTCCTATCCCCCTTGTTTAATGCCCAAATTTCACAGCCATATGATGTGAATGAAAATACCATGGCATGAGTCAGACACACCTTCATCTTCAAGTGACATCTTAATTTTTCAATGATTTAAAGAGACATTTTGCCATAGCATTTTCCAGAGAAATGTGTCTTTTGATTTCTTGTCTGCTGCTTTCATTCGTGTTGATTGTAGAACAAAGTAAAGTAAAATCATGGACAATCTCAATCTTTTCGCCATTTTTTGTGAAGTTGGACATGGACCCAGTTGTAAAGTTTTTGTTTTGTTGATGTTTAGTCACAACCCATAGTGAAGGCTATGTTCTTTGATTTAATCAGTAAATGATCCAAATCCTCTTCACTTTCAGCAAGCAGAGTTGTGTCGTCTGCATAACACAGGTTGTTAATGAGTCTTCCTCCAATCCTGATGGAGTGTTCTTCCTCATAAAGTCCAGCTTCTCTGATTATTTGTTCAACATATTTGCTCAACATTTGCTCATAAAGAGATATGATGAAAGTATACAGTCCTGATGCACACCTTTCTCAACTTTAAACCATGTAGCATTTCCTTGTTCTATTCAACAAAAGTCTCTTGGTTTATATACAGATTCCTCAAGAGTACAATTAGGTTCTCTGATATTCTCATTCTTCAAAGTGTTATCCACAATTTGTTATGATCTACACATCAAATGCCTTTGCATACTCAATAAAATATTGAGAGACATCTTTTTGATATTCTCTTCTTTCAGCTAATATCCATCTGACATCAGTAATGATGGCCCTGGTTCCCCATCCTCTTCTGAATCTGGCTTGATTTTCTGTCAGTTCCCTGACTATATACTGCTGCAGGCACTTTTGAGTGATCTTTAGTAAAATTTTACTTGCATGTGGTATTAGTGATATTTTTCCATAGTTTCCACATTCAGTTGGATCCCCATTTGTGGGAACAGGCACACATATGGTTCTCCTCCAGTCAGTTGGCCAGGTAGCTGTTTTCAAAATCTGTTGGCATGAAAATGTTAGCACCTCCAGTGCTGCATCTGTTTGTTAAAACATCTCTATTGGTATTCCATCAATTCCTGGAGCTTTGTGTTTCACTAATTCCTTCAAGGAAGTTTCCACTCCAACCTTCAATACTATTGTTTTCTGATCATGTACAAACTCAGAAAATGTTTAGTCATCTACCAATTCTTTTTTGTATAATGACTTTGTGTATCCCGTCCATCTTCTTTTGATGTTTCCTGCATCATTTAATATTGTCCCTATAGAATCTTTCACTATTGCAACTCAGAGGCTTGAAATTTTTCTTTACTTGCTTAAACTTGAGAAACACAGAGCATGTTCTTCCCTTTTGGTTTTCCATCTCCAGCCCTTTGCACATGTCATTAGAATACCCATTTTTTTTCTTCTTCTTTGGCTTCCTTTTGAAATCTTCAGTTTATTTCCATAACATCATCATGTCTTCCTTTTACTTTAGCTGTTCCATGTACAATTACAAGTTTCAGAGTTTCTTTTGGCACGTAATTTGGTCTTTTCTTTTTTCCTGTCTTTTTAATAAACTTTTGCTTTCTTCTTGAATGATATCTTTGATGTCATGCCACAACTAATCTGGTCTTCTAATCTGGTGTCTAATGCATTTACTCTGTTCTTGGTGTGGTCTCTGAACTTGGGTGGGATATACTAAAGGTCAGACCTTGACTCTTGTACACTTGTTCTAATTTTCTTCAGTTTCATTTTGAACTTTATAGGAGAAGTTGATGGTCTGATTCACAATCAGCACCTGGTCTTGTTCTGACATTCAATATGGAGCTTTTTTATAATTTCTTTCCACAAATGTATTCAATTCAGTTCCTGTATGCTCTATCTGCTGAAGTCTATGTTTATAGTCACCATTTATGTTGGCGAAAAAAAATATATCTGCAATGAAAACGTCATTCATCTGACAAAATCCTATCATGTGATCTCCAGCATTGTTTCTGTCACCAAGACCATATTTTCCAACTACTGAGCCTTGTTATTTTTCTCCAACTTTTGCATTCCATTCACCAATAATTATCAGTATGTTCTTACTGCATGTTTTTATCTATTTCAGGTTGCAGAAGCTGGTAGAGCTCTTCCCTTTCTTCATTTGTGTGCTTAGTGGTGGGTGGATAAATTTGAATAATAGTCATATTAACTGGCTTTTCTTGTAGGTGTATGGATAATATTCTATCACTGACAGCATTCTATTTCAAGACAGATCTTGAGATGTCTTTTTTGATGGTGAATGCAACCCCATTTCTCTTTAGTTTGTCATTCCCAGCATAGTAGAACATTTGGTTATCTGACTCAAAATGTCCCATGCCAGGCCACTTTAGTTCAGTCATGCCTAGAATGTCAATGTTTATGTGCTCCATTTCTCTTTTAATGATTTCTAATTTTCCTAGATTTATACTATGTACATTCCACGTTCCAATTAATGGATGTTTGCGGTTGTTTCTCCTCATTTTAAGTACTGGGGGATTGAGTGTTGCTATGAGGATGAATGCTATGCCACTGGTATCTCAGATACCAGGAGGGTCACACATGGTGGACAGCTTTCAGCTGAGCTTCCAGACTAAGGCAGACTAGGAAGTAGGACCTGGTGACCCATTCCCAAAACAACTAGCCATTGAAAACCCTATGAATAGCAAAGAAACACTGTCAGATATAGTGACAGAAAATGAGGCCCACAGGTTGGAAGGCATCCAAAAGAACTAAGGTTTAGTTACTCCCTATCTACCCCTATGTGGCCTATGAGAGAAGGAGCATCATCCTGCTCTGATATAAGCAGTGACACTTGTGGATACTGAATGGGGAATTGACTTCCAATATGAGAGAGCAGTGTTGATTTGCTATATATTTTCACCAGCATCAAGAGTTTCAGGATTAGGTCCCTATGACTTAAAACTCCCTGTACATACCTATGGGGCCTGAAGGAAAGGACTATCACACCACTCTCTTAAAATGTAGTGACCATCCTTGATATAGACAGGAGAAATAGCTTTTTCTTTGGGGGACCAATATGAATTTGGTGCACTTTTGCCCTGGTCACAACAGTTTTAAACATAGAGTCACAAAGAACCTATTACTTCCTATGTATAACTATGTTGTTAGATGTTGTTAGGTACCATCACCTCAGGTACAAACCATAGTGATCCTATGTACAACAAATAATACTACCCAACTGACAATGCTTCTTTGCTATTTGAGGGTTTAAAAAATTATTGATAATTTTAGTGTACAACTTAATGGATCTAGTGATATTTCCTTACATGCACTTCATTGTACATTGCTCATGTATACTTCATCCTTACCTTCTCATGTCCCCGCTTCCTCTATCAATCCTTCCCCACCAATGTAATGCCTTCTATTTGCATGTCTTTTTTGTCAGTATATGTATGTATATAAGTATATCCCAACTTTGCCATAAGGGCAAAATAGGTGATATATTTTTCTTTTCTCCAGTTATCCTTTCTTCTTCTCCCTCTACCTTTCCCTTATTACACTATCTTTCCCTCCTCACATCTCTTCTACTTCCATGACCTATATGTTTTAACAATGAATATATACTGAAGTCTAACATCCACATATGAGGAAAAACATGTAATGTTTATCATTCTGAGTCTGGCTTACTTCACTTAAAATATGATTTCTAGTTCCAACCATTTTCCAACAAATGCCATAATTTTGTCCTTCTTTATGTTGTTGTTGTAAGGTATTGTCAAGTCCAACTCATCATGACAATATGTATAACAGAACAAAGCACTCTCTGATACTGTGCCATTCCCAGCACTACTGCCATTGCTTCTCTGCTATTCATAGGGTTTTCAGTGGTGTATTATTTTTTATGTGAATTACCAGGTCCTTCTCCCTAGCCTGCAGCACCTGGTTTTCCCAGGCAGTCTCCCATCCAAGGACTAACTAGGTCAACCCTGCTTAGCTTCTGAGATCAGGCGGGATTGGATGCTAGGCTGCTATGGCTAAACAAGATCAGGAACTGGATTAAAGCTCCAGTCTGTTTAGGGAAATTGTTTCAAATCCAGCCACTGCCAAGGCTTTCTTTATGGATGAATACAACTCCATGGTGTATATATACCACAATTTCCTTATCCACTCATCAGTTGCTGGACACTTAGGTTGATTCCATATATTGATTATGAATAATGCCACAAGAAACATAAATGAGAAGGAACTTATCTGGTATATTGACATATTATTTCAGATATATACTCAGGTGTGGGACAGCTGGGTCATATGGTAGTTATATTTTTAGTGTTTTGAAGAACCTTCATATTGATTTCCATAATGGCCGCACCAGTCTGCGTTCCCACCAGCTGTGTATAAGGGTTCCTTTCTCCCCATATCCTCGCCAACATTTATTGTTGTTTGCTTGGTTGATGGTAGCCTTTATGAGTAGAGTGGGATTGTATCTCAGTGTATTTTTTATTTGGCTTTCCTTGATGGCTAAGGATGTTGAACACTTTTTCACAGGATTGTTGTTGTTGCTGCTATTAGATGCCATTGAGTCAGTGTCTGACTCATAGTGACCCTATGAGCAACAGATGAAACAATATTGTCATGCTTCTCTACTGTTCATAGGGTTTTCAATGGCTGATTGTTTTTTGAGAGTGGGCTGCTGGGTCCTTCTCCCAAGCCTACAGCACCTGGTATTCCTAGGCAATCTCCCATCCAAGTACTAACCAGGTCCGATGTTGCTTAGATTCGGAGATCTGACAGGGTTGGATGCCACAGTGGTACAACTGCAGGCATATGATTGTTAAACTTTTGTATTTTTTTTGAGGAGACTCCATTCAGTTCTTTTGCCAATTTTTTAATGGAATACTTTGATTTTTTAGTGCTTAAATTTTTGAGTTCTTTATATAAACTAGATATTAATTCTCTGACAGATGTATGATTGGCAAAGATTTTCTCCCATTCTGTAGGTTAGCTCTTCACTGTGATAATTGTGTCCTTGCTCTGAAAAAGCTTTTTAAGTTAATGCAACCCCATTTGGCAATTCTTGCAATTGTTTTCTGGGCCTTTGGAGTCCTATCCAGGAAATCCTTGCCTGTGCCTATGTCTTGAAGTGTTTTTCCTATGTTTTGATCTGGAAGTTTCAAAGTTTCAGAGTTTACATCAAAGTCTTTGATACATTTTGAACTGATTTTTGCACAAGGTGAGAGAGATGGATCTAGTTTCAGTCTTATGTATGAGAACATCCAGTTCTCCCAGCATCATTTGTTGAAGAAGATATCTTTTCTTCAACTTATATTTTTGTTATATTTGTTAAATATCAGGTGGCCATGACTGCATATGTATATTTCTGAATCCTTTATTTCATTTCATTGATCTAAGGGTCTGATTGTGTGCCAGTACAATACAGTTTTTGTTAATATAGCTTTGTAGTGTAATTTGAAATCAGGAATGGTGATTTCCCTCTGCACTATTCTTTCTGCTCAAGTTAGTTTTAGCAATTTTGGGGGGGTATCTTGAGCTTCCATATGGATTTTAGGAATGCTTTCTCTATTTCTATGAAGAACGTTTTTGAGATTTTGATAGAGGTTGCATTGAATCTGTAATTGATTTCAATAATATTGTCATATTTTATAATATTTTTTCTTTAAATCAATGAGCATGGAGATATTTCCACATTCTGGTGTCTTCAATCTCTTTCTTTAATGTTTTAAAATTTTAATTTTAGAAGTCTTTCATCTGCTTTGTTAGGTTTATTCCTGGGGATTTTATTTATTTTGAAGCCATTGTGAGTGGAATTGTTTTCTTGGTTTCTTTCTCTCCCTGGTCATTGTTGGTATAAAGAATAGCTACTGATTTTTACATGTTAATTTTTCATCCCTATCCTTTGCCCAAAGTGATTATTAGTTCTAAGAGTTTTCTGGTGCTGTTTTTAATGTCTTTTCAGAATAGAATCACATCATTGGCAAATAGGGATAATTTGGCTTTTGCCTTTCCTATTTGGATTGCTTTTCTTTCTTTCTCTTGTCTTCTTTATGTGGCTAATATTTCAATTACTTCACTGTATATCAGTGGAGATAGTGAACAATCTTGTCTTTTTCCTATTTTAATGGGAAATACTTTCAGTTTTTCTCCCCACTTAGTATGATGCTGGCTGTACATTTTTCATATATTGCCTTTATTTTGTTTAAGTATGTTCCTTTAATTCCTAGTTTCTTCAAGGCTTTTATCATAAAAGGATATTAAAATTTGTCAAAGGCTTTTTGTGCTTCCATTGTTAGGATCATGTGGTTAGCTTCTGAGTCTATTTATATGCTGTATTACATTTATTTTCTTTCATATGTTGGATCAGCCTTGCATCCCTGGTATAAAACCAATTTGATCAGAGTGTATGGTCTTTTTAATGTGGTGTTCTAGTTGATTTACAAGTATTTTATTAAGGATTTTGCATGTAGGTTCATCAGGGACAATGGTCTGTAGTTTTTCTTTTTGATGTACACTTGTCTGGTTTTGCAATCAAGGTAATTTTGTTGTTACTCAGTGCCATTGAGTTGGGTCTCACTCAGTTACCCTACATACAACAGATGAAACTCTCCCTGATGCTGTTCCATGCCTGGCACTATATCAGTGATTCTCTGTTATTCATAGGGTTTTCAGTGGCAAATTTGTTATTTTTGTGGGGGAGTAGAATGTCAGGTTCTTCTCCCAAGCCTACAGCTCCTGATGTTTCCAAGTGGTCTACAATTGAAGTACTAACTAGGACAGCTTAGCTTCTGAGATCTGATGATATTAGATGCCAGGTGTACAGCTGTAGGGTAGTGTAATACTCACTTCATGGAATGAGTGTGGTAGTGTTCCTTGCACTTGTATTTTGTGGAATTGTTTGAGGAGCAATGGTGTTAATTCTTCTTTAAAGGCCTTGTTGAATTCAATAGTAAATCCATCTGGTCCTGGGATATTCTTTGTTGGAAGACTCTATTACCACTTCAAGTTTCCTGCTCATGATAGGTCTGTTAAAGTTCTTTATATCCTCTTAATTTAGTTTGGTAGGTTGTTGGGGATTTTTAAAATCTACCCCATAACTAGGGTCCCTCATAATAGCCTGAGGGGCTGACCCCTAGTTGACCACAAGGTCGCATCTTACTCACTTACACCTGCCCCTCCCATCAAGTGAGCAAAGATGGCGCCTGACCAGCCTGGCCTGCCTTAACTACCTTAATCCTGATTGGCTATCCTTGGCATTTTCATTAGATAACTGGCCCTACCTGGCAGTTATGTCAGTTTATCTGCAGTAACTGTCAAGTGTATGCCCTGATTGACTAATCCCAATCATGTGCCCCTCTGGGACCCTATATAAGCAGGGCTCCCAGACCCCCTTCACTCCTACTACTTCTCCCTTCCCCCTACCACTTCTGACCATCCCTCAACTGCCAACTGAACCCCATCACCTCAACCAGTGCTCCCTACTCCAGTGGACTCCTCAAGCAAGCTGACGTGCTCAAGACCAGGGGCCCTGAAGCTCCAAAGGCTACAATCAAGCCATGAAGAGCCTCCCAGTTCCTCCCATCCCTGGAAAGGAGAGAGGCAGAGAAGGCGAGCTGTGAGAGTCAAGACCAACTGACCTCCAGCCCAATGGAACACTGGCTGCTGTAGCTGTGCCTTTAAGGCTGAGCTGTTCCAGCACTCAGCCTGCAGCATTCCATGCTGCAGGCTTAGAGCCAGCATTTATAGCTCTTGCTTAGGCATTGCTTGCTTGTTGCACCCCACTTAGGGAGCACCCAATAAACCTTCCTTTCCTGTTTTCCCTGTTGGAGGTCTCCCGAGGTCCTTCATTGGCACCACCAGCCATAACACCAACCCGGTCCAGTGAGTCCCCGATACCCACGTGGTGTCTGGGGAAGGCTCTGACTTCTGCTGGGCCTGAGCTGAGCCCCAACATCTTGGTAGCAGAGGATAAGTTTTCCATCTCCTGTAAGCTTTCCATTTTTTGTAATAAAAATTTTCAAACTATTCTCTTATGATTCTCTGAATTTCATTGGTGTCTGTTGTAATATTCCCCTTTATATTCTAGTTTTATTAATTTGAGTCTTCTCTCTCTTTTCCATGGTTAGTTTGATTAAGGGTTTGTCAATCTTATTCATCTTTTCAAAGAATCAGCTCTTTGTTTCAATTCTTTTTAGTTTTTATTTGTTTGCTTGTTTTGGTCTCCATTTCACTGACTTTTGCTCTGACTTTTATTATTTCTTTCCATATAAATTTTTGAGGTCTTGCTTGTTCTTTTTCTAAAAGCTTGAAGTGCATCATTAAGTTATTTGTTTAAGTACACTCTAATTCTTAATGTAGACAGTTATCACTATAAACTTCTCTATTAGAACTGCCCTTGGTGTATTCCAAAGTTTCTGATAGGTTGTGTTTTCATTTTCATTTGATTCTAAACTTTTTTAAAATTTCCTCTCTGATTTCTCAACCATGCATTGGTCATTTAGGATTGTATAGCTTATTCTCCATGTATTTGTATAGATTCTATAATTTCTTTTGCTCTTTATTTCTAGTTTTATTCCATCATGGTCCAATAAAATACACAAAATTATTTTGATTTTTCTGTATGATTTAAGACTTGATTTAGGGCCTAAATTGTGATTTGTTTTAGAAAAATTTCAATGGGATGCTGGGAAAAATATGCATTCTGTAGCTTTGGGGTGGAATACTCTATATATGTCTATTATGTCCTTTTGATCTATTGTGGTGTTTAACTGAAATTTCTTTGTTGATATTTTTGTCTGTATGTTCTCTGTATTGATGAGAATGGAGGAGTGAAGCCACATAACATTATCATCATCATCATCATCATCATCATCATCATCATCATCATCATTATTATTTATTTATTTTTATTATTTTGTAGGACTGGGAGTTGAACCCAGGGCCTTGTACTTGCATGCTTTGCAAGTGCTGGAACATTGACCTGCACCCCCAGCCCAGTTTTTTACTTTTTGAGACAGGGTCTCCCTGAATTATGCAGACTGCATCTGGTCTCAAACTTGTGATCCTCCTGTCTCCACCTCCCAAGCTGCTAGGATTACAGGCATGTACCAACATATCATTATTATATCTGGAGCTATCTGTTCCTTTAAGTCTAGTAGTAAATTTTTAATGAAGTTTGATGCATCAATTTTGGGTGCATATATACTTATAATTGTTATGTTTTTCGGTCAATTGTTCCCTTTATTAATATGTAGTGCCATTCTTTGTATCTTTGAATTACTTTTAACTTGAAGCCTACTTCGCCGTTATAAGGATGGTGACTCCTCCTTTTTTGGCTTCCAGTTTCTTGATATGTCAATTTACATCCTCTCACTTTCAGTCTGTGGGCACTTTTGCCAGTGAGATGTGTTTTTCACAGAAAATGAATTGTTGGACCATTTATAAATCTAATCAATTATTGTATGCCTTTTAACTGGATAGTTGAGACCATTATATTTAGCATTATTTTTGAGAAAGGTTTACTGATTATTTTGTTGAGTGTTTACCTGGTTGGTTCATATCCTATTCATTCTTTTCTTTCTCCATTATTTATATTCTGATTTTGTTGTTTTCCTAAGTTAGACATGGATTATTCCTTCCTAGTTCTCTTTAGTTTGTCTGTTCCTCCCAGGAAATTTATTCTTTCCTGTACTCTCATGGTGAAGACTTTCTACCTCCTGTATGTGTAGGATTCCTTTAAGGTTCTTCACATTGTTGTCTCAGTGGCCATATATTGCTTTAGTGTGTGCATGTCTTGGGATGATAACTTTTCTGTATATAATAATCTAAGTTGGCAAGTGCTTATTGTCAGAGCTTGAACTATATATTTACATCTTTTCTTAAAATATAGGTTTGTGTTGAGAGGTCTGATATAGTTCTGATGGTCCTTCCTTTGTAAGTGAGTTGATGTCTTTCTCTTGTAGCTTTTAATAATGATTCTTCCTTCTATAAACTTGGTATTTTCATTATTGTGTGCTGTGGGGAGGTTTTTATCTAGTTATCTCTTTTTGGTGTTATAAATGCCTCTTGTAGTTAGATGTCCATTTCTTTCCTCAGACTTGCAGAATTTTCTAGTATAATTTCACTGAATAAGTTTTCTATGCCTTTGTTTTCAATCTTAGCTCCTACCTCCTGGGTTCTTAGAGTTGGTCTCTTGATCATGTCCCAAAGTTCCTGAAAATTGTGATTATGTTCTTTTGTTATTTTTATTAATATCAGAATGCAGTATTTCTGACAACCCTGATATCCTATTTTCTGCTTCATCTGGTCTATATGTGATCCTTTCCACTGTGCTTTTTATTTAGTTTATTGAATTATTTATCTCTAACATTTATGTTTTTTTTCAAAATCTCAATTTCCTTCCTAAAATTCTCATCCATTTTGTTGACTTTGTCTTCCACATTGTTTTCTTTCTGTGCTAGGTCCTATATTGACCTCCTTATTTCATTCATTTGCTTGCTTGTGTCCTCTTTGAAGTCATTAATCATTTTTACAAGCAAACTTTTAAATTATTTAACATTTCAATTGTGTTTGTATCTTCAGATTCAGTGGATAAGGAATCATGGTCTTTTGGAGGAGATGCATTGCCTTGTTTTTTCATGTTTCTTGTTTCTGATTTGTGATTTGTGGATCTGTGGGGTGGATTTCCCTTCTTGTTTTATTTGACGGTCTTCTTAGTGAGCCATTTTCTCTTGAGAACACAATATCTAGTGCCACTTATCTTTGGATGAGGGCTCCATTTCCCCTTCCCTATGGGAAGCTGTGTTTGAAGATGTGTCCTCATCAGTCCTTCTTTCTATTCAGCTATGTTCTGTTGCCATAGAAATTTCAATGGTATATTATTTTAGGAGTGAGCTCCTAGGTCCTTCTTCCTAGTTTTATTCTGGAAGCTCAGATGAAACCTGTCCACCATGGGTGGCCCTGCTGTTGTCTGAGATACCAGTGTCATCATAGCAATAAATAATCCCTCACAGCAAGAAAAGCTGACATATGACAGATGTAAAACTATGTGACCTATGGAAAAAGGAACATTATGCCCCCCTATAAAATACAATGACCTTCCATGGATGTGGCTGTGGAATCTCACTGTGGAAATTAGTATGAAGTTTCTTCAAAAAACTAAAAATAAAACTACCATATGACTTGGCAGTATAACTCCTAGGTATATATTAAGCAGAATATAAGTAAATATGCCATAGAGATACTTGCTCATCCATTTATAGTACTATTTACAATGGCCAAGATATGGAATCAACCTCAGTGTCTATCAGTGGATGACTGGATAATGAAATTTTAGTATATATCATAGAGTTTCACTTAGCCATAAAGAACAAAGTTGTGGTGTTTTCTGGAAAATGGATGAAATTAGAGATCAACATTTTAGTTGAAATAGGTCAGGGCCAGAAAGGTAAACATTGCATGTTTTCTGTCATATGTGAATGTTAGACTTCTATGTATGAGCATTATTAAAGCATATAGGTCATGAAAGTAGAAAAAGCCCATGTAGAAAAAGATAACATATTAAGTAAAGAGGTAGGGGGCAAGAAAAAAGAGTAATAGAAGAAAAGAAAGGAGATATCACATATGTTGTCCTTCAGGCAAAATAAGGATATGCATATAGGTAGATAAATATAGTAAAACAAAGACATGCAAGTAGAAGAAGGTACATCAGCGGGGAGAGAAGTATAGGAGGAAGAGGGTTATGAGAGGGTAATAAGGGAGGTAAACAAAAACAATGTGAAATGGCATGCCTGTATTGAAATGTCATAATGAGACCCATTAAGTTGTACACTAAAAACTTCCAATAAGAAATTATTGCAAAAAATAAGAAATAAAATTTAAAAGACTTTTGAGTTTGTGTTACATGTAGCCTCTGTTCCCTCTGTACCCCTAACAGTACTATGATAAAAACAACATTGCGCTGCCCTGGAAAATGCAGTGACTTACATAGGTGAAGATGTGGAAAGTAACTTCTGCTCAGAGAGAACACTGAATTTGGTGCACTTTACCTTGGCCACGTTCTATTGCACTCTGTAAACTACTTAGGGACTTCTGAGAAAATGATCCCTGAGGTTCCCAGGTAAATTGCAGTGACCTTTATGGATTCTGATGGAAAAATTTACTTTCAGTCATGTGCAAGAGGGTTGATTTGGTGCACATTCTCTCCTTCTCTTGGTGTTTTAGGCTTAAAATTACCTATAGCCTATTACTGTCTATATAGTTCAATGGAGACTATAAGAAAATGAACATCATGACACTCTGATAAAATGCAGTGACCTTCACGGATGTGGATGGGAAAACTAGCTTCCATCCTGTGAAAGAAATGTGGATTTGGTACACCTTTCCTATGACCTCAAGATTATTGGGTTTAGATCACCTATGGCCTATCACTTCCTATATACAAATATGGGGCATTGAGAAAAGGAGTATCATGTTGTCCTGGTAAAATAAAGTGATCTTGATGATACTGATGGAGAAAGTAGCTTCTGTTTCATAGCAGTGTGGATTTGGTGCACCTTTTCTCCAGGCTCAAGAGTTTTATGCATAGAGTCACACATGGCCTATCACATTCTATATACACCATGGGGCTTGTGAATAAGGGATCATGATGATACCGTGGTAAAATGCATTCACCTTCATGGATAAGGATTTAAAAGCTCATCAGCTCATCAGCTCAGGGATATCAGTGTTTATTTGGTGTATCTTTCCCTCAGACTCAAGACTTTTGGGCATAGAGTCATCTATGACCTATCACTGCCTATATAGTTGCAAACTCACATGGTTCTCTCAAAATAGAAGTGAGATTTCTCACCTATATCCACAAATGTCACAATATTTTACAAAGGCACCAAGTGTTCCTTTACTCACAGGTCTCATGGCGGTATGCAGAGAGTGGTAGGCCATAGATGTCACTAAATGCAAAACTCTGTAAGCAGGGGAAAATGTTCCCCAAATCCACACTTCTATTGGGAGAGGAAGTGGTGTTCTTTATCAGTATCCATGAAAGTCACTGCATCTTACCAGGGCAGCATGATATTCCTTTTATCATTGGATCCATAGGCAGATTTAGGGAGGGATGGGGAAGAAGTGCCCATAACACTTTAGCTGGAGGAGATGTGTCAAATCTACCCTTCTCTCCCAATAAGGAAAGGAGTTTCCACATCTGCTTCCATGAAGACTGTATATTTTATTAAGGCAGAACAATGTCGCTCTTCTCACAGTCATTATAATGACATATAGGGAGTATAGAATATAACTAACTCTAAGCCCAATTCAGGCTGAGATTTAGCTCAGTTGGTAGAGCATCATTCTGCAGTCTCTGAGGTCCTGGGTTTGATTCCCAGCACCACAAAAATGGGAGAAGGATGTGGCAATCCACTCCTGGGGCATGCCAGGTCCATTTCCACTCATGATGGGTAGACTGAGTCCCCACATGAGGAAGAGTACCTTTAAAAGGCATCAGAGGGAAAATCCACCGAGAGGGGGAGAAAGTACCTCAAAGCCTTTGACGGGAAAGTCCACTGAGAGGGGAAGAGTACCTCAAAAAAGGGTCTCTTCATGGAAAGGGACTTGGAATCTTGCCTTTTCTTTTTCCTAAATTTGAATTGGTCACTGTTTTCTTCATATAGTAAATTTCTGGGAATTACTAATGAAAAACAAGTAATAAGTATAAATATGTAATCTTCTGACTCCCTGAGCAGTGCTCATTCAGATTGGGAGCTAAAAAAGCCTCCCTAGCAGGCTTACAATAAAAGAATTCTTAAATGACTTCCAACAGCTTAAACTCCTTGAATTAACACAAACCAAAGTTTCTATACTAATGGCCCTCCAGCAAGTAAAACAATCTGATGA